>JBCJKH010044338.1:0-18335 GCA_039877255.1 Loriculus beryllinus
GAAAGGAGGGCGGGAGCTGAACAACCACACACACCAGATAGTGGCTGGGAGAGCACTGACAGCCTTATCAGCCCTTCTCTGGGCTCCTCTTCCATGCTCATCCACACTGTGGTAAACCAGAAGTCCAAGATTTATCGTAACGGCACAAGCCTGTACTTTAACTTTTGCCAGGTTAAATAACTTTGAATGAGCTGCTTTGGCCTAGGGATTTAAACACATGGTTTGGAGCAACCCTAAGTTCCCTTGCAGGCTCTGCCTGGGCAAGTTGTTTATCTTTGGTGTACCAGCAACAGAATACTGTCTCTCAGTTCACAATAAATAATGGCTTGTGTGCATAATAAACCTTATCTACCTCCCAGGCATGTTGTGAGAATGGATGGATGTTTTTAAGGAGTTTTGTAAGCTGTCCATGATAAGAGTTACAAGCGTGCAGTATGTAATTATTGCCCTTATCTTGCCCAACCATCCAGGTACTGAAGGAGCTCTGGTTTTATAAATGTGAGGCAGTAACAGCGTACTACAACACCAGACTTGCAGGAATCAAAAGGAGAAGAGGTTTCCACTCCATAGCAGTTCTGGGTAAGCCTCAGTACTTATTCCAAGTGGAACGAGGTATGGGACTGATGTGATTATTTTATTCTACATCAGCTGGGTGAATTATAGGTACTGGGTAAACTACAAAAGCCTGGAAGTAGTGACTAGAAGCCAAGACAGCTTTGTTCCAAATGACTGCTAGAGCCACTGGGCTACAAAGTCATGCCTCTGCTTCTGGCTCTCTTTGGTCCTGTTAGATCCTTCTGGCAATGCAATGCAGCTTTAATTCAACCAGTGGAAAGTGCCCCTGGCCACACCAAAGGGATTTAGCATTGATGATGAAAGGCAACTGAAATCACAGGTAAAATCCAAGAATGGTCTGAGCTACTCACCTCTGAGTCATAGACACTTTTTAAGCAACATAATGCCAGGCTTGAGCACAGCTGCCATATAGAAAGCAAGACAACTTTTGAGTCAAGTGCTATGTTCTGACATAACAGACTGACCTGAGTCATCACAGGCTTGAGCCAAGCCTTCATTTTTCAATTAGGAGATGCAGTTAGAGAATTACCTCAAAGCAGTAGCGAGGACAGTCATATGAGAGCCAGGTTCTTATACCCACTGCAAGGGAGTTATATCTGTGAGCAAAAAGAAGACCCTCAAAACCTTGGAGTGGGGCAACTACAGACTATGCCAACTGTCCTGCACTTTATATGACATGAGGCCCTATCTGTAAAATTCTGAGTAAGCTTGATATGTGTGGTCAAGGGATGTTGTAACAGATCTCTGGCTAAAAAGAGAGTGCTAACAGCTTCAAAGCACTGAAACATATACAAGAAGGTGCCTAAGATCAATATTTTCTAGTTTAATGAGGTAAGAGAAAAGAAGTAATACCCTATTTATTTTACAGGTAAACAAGCCAAAGACCACAAGTATCTTTCTGGAGGTCATCTAGGAGCTTGTTACAGAGGCAAGACCTGACTAGTGCCTTTCTCCTCTTGGAATACCTGTCCTCAGCTTGGAATATAAACGTGCTGATTCCTAAACTAAAGTGGCCCAGTGACAGAAGTGCATCTGTGGGCTATAAACTCAGAAGGGGAATGGGAGGGAGGCATGTTTTTTCTGTGTGTGAGAGAGATCTGAAAGTGTCTATAGCTAAAATGAGGATGTGAATTCCTATAGCTCGGAATAAGGAAATACCACTGATGCTTTCTTTGGTAGTGGTAAAGTGGGTTTTGTGTCAGCTTCTGTGTAAGTGAACCTCATCCGTGCCTTGCCTTCCCAGGTAAGTTCCTGCTGCATTTGACAAAATGTGTAACCTGTAGAAAGAGGGGAAAATTCCTGGCAAAATCTTACACAGTCACAGGATGATTATGTGAAAAACCCTTATACAGCCCCTGCGGGACACTGTTTTAACACTGAGCTTTTGCTGTAGTTTTTATGGTTGGTCATTCAGTAGATACACATGGCTCCATCAAAACATACTAAATCTTTTATTATTCTTTAGATCTATGGATCTTCCTAGGAGCTAAACTGTCATCCCACCTTTATGACGGTGGCATATTTTCCACATCAGTTCTGGTCTGCTAGAGCCATGCTGTGTGGTTGATGGCAAATCTCTTCGTAATGAGAGTGCAATTCTGCAATCTCACCTCAAAGGCTTCCGAGATGTTGCCTGTCTGTTCTCAGCATACAGAAAGCCTTGTCAATTTGCAAACACAGACCCCCAAAATATTTGCTCTGAATGTTTGAAAAGATGTCTGAAATCAGTATCCCTAAGGCTAATTGCAGTGAGATCTTTGATTTCAAGATCATTTTAAGCAGGACAGCACAAAATTATGTTTGAATGTTTAGACTTTGCAAGTAGGCAGTAGTCTCATGGACCTCATTTCACCATTACTTTAAGAATAAAGTACACTGCTGTTATGCTCAGTATGGCAGAGCAGTTTAACATGCGCTTATTTTTGGCCTTCACTGTTGCAATAGAAACAGCTTGGCATTAACAGAATACTCATATTAATTTAGCTTTTTATTGTATTGTATTGTATTTATTTTATGTTTCTATTTTATTTTCATTTCTTCAGATTCTACTCTATTTCTACATGTTGCCAGGGAACAGAATAGGAAGAAAAAGCCAGGGTCTGATTTGAAGTCACTGCAATCAGGCAGCAAACTGTCCTTTGCTTCAGTCTTGGATCATACCTCAAGCAAAGTTGTGTGCTGTTAATCAGTACTTTGAAAAGTTTTTATTTAATCTCTGACATGAAACCATCCCTCTGTTGCCTTGTCAAAACCATAAAAAATAGAGGCAATTCATACTGCTTAAGCACCGGAACATGTTATTAGGAAAAGCTATACCAACCACAATGATACTCTGCATGCCAAAGGTTGGCTTTTCACTCAAGTCAGTGGTATTAGTGGTAAAATCCAAGCCCAAGCAGAGTGGTTTTTCTGGAGAACTCAAAGACAAGCATGTACAGTTCTTGTTTTTCACTGCAGATGTGGTCTGAGAGGCAGACTTTATTGTTTGCTGGGAAGTAGCATAGAAAGTAGGCTGGATTTTGTCCTCTTGATCCCAGCAGGCTAAACGGTGGCTTGTAGAGAAAACCCAGTAGTTCTCAGAAGTGGGTCTGTCCTCTTCTAGGTGAGATGGTTGTGTTTTCTGAACTCTGGCAGAGAACAGCTGATTTTGCAGAAGGGAAATATTTAGAGTGAAACCACTACAAACACTGATCCTACCAGAAATAACCAGTTCTCCCTCCCCACTGTTTAGAAATGGAGAGTACAAAAATTGCAGAGATTCCTTCTTCTCCCTGCCAGAACAGGCAGAAAACCCCGCCTAAATAAAAGTGAAATGTTTTACTCAGACGATATGGCTTTACATGAAATTTTGTTAACTGCTCACTTTGCAGGAGTTTGTGGAAGACAATGAATATTCAAATTTCATATTCAGTTCCTTCCTAAGAATTCCACTGAACTGTGTGGGCTGGCAGGCTTTGTCTGACCAGCCTGGTCTCATGGATTTCCCAATGATCTTCTCTCTAGATAAGAAGAAACTTCTGATGGCTTATCCTGTCTGGGTTATTTTCTTGAGAAGAGACCTGCTTGGTACAGCGAGGCCTCCTTTTGTTTCCACCCTATGCCCTTAGCTATCTGGCAGCAAGCAAGGCAACTTCTGCTCCTGACAGTCCCCAGCTCTTCTCTGTACCAGCGTGGTTATGAATATGTGCCAATATTCAAAAAGTACCTTTATATAACCAGTTTTAAAAGGTGGTACATATTGATCACTTCAAGGCAAGGGTGAACCTGGGTTTTTTAGATCTTTTCTTGCTCTACTGGTTACTGATGATTAGTTATGATATAAAAATCCTAATGTTTCTAACCTGATTACAGTTTTTCATTCCTTGTCCTTTCAGTAGCTCAGTTCCTTCATTCATCAATCTGAAGACAAATGGAATTGTGTTGTGCAAAACCAAAAATGCCAAGTGTTTAAAGTAAATCATATCAATTTTGTGTGTGTGTGAAAGAGATAACCACAAACCACTTATGCCAACACTGCCACTTGTGGGATTTTATTTCAGATTAAATGTGTCTTGACTTCTTAGTACTTCACATCTTTGCATTTTGTTTGGCTTTTCTTGGCTTTTTTTTTGCCTTTTTCCCCTTTTTTTTTTTTTTTTTTTTTTTCTGAGGCTGAGAGAGCTCTGATTACACAGTAATTCATCAAGGAAAAGAAAGAGCTACAAACATATGACTTCATAATGCATCAGAGGGTTTGTGGCTATTATGCCAGAACTACAAAGCGAACACTATGCACTAGCTGGATGTGAATGTAGATGAAAATAGATTTAAACATATGTATGCAATGGGTAGACACCATAGCTGAACCATCACAAGCTTGCTTAATGAGCCAGGATTTTTATGAGTCAAGAGAAAGCACAATGCAGACAAGTAAAGCAACTGAGCTGCAGCAGCTGATCCAGTGACCACATTTCAGACATAAAAAGTCAGTGATCAAGATGGCCAGTGAAGTTCCCAAGCAATCAGATGCTGTGGTAAAAGTATCACAAATTCAGTGTTTGGTCTAGACATGAGTGAGAAGTGAGGAGGAGTGGGAACAAGATTTAGTAATTTTAAGGCACAGTGCACTGCCATGCTAGCTCTAACAGGTTCAGTAGTCCATTTTGCCCTTTCTCCTCCTTGTGCATGCTAAGGCCTCTTTAATGCTTCTGATCAGCTCTCCTCTTCTTCCTAAAGCAGCTGAGAACTCAATAGTGAAGTGAGGACTTAATACACAGGAAGGGTGAATTTGCGGCTGCCAGTCACACAAAGTGTTCTTAACTCCTTCAGAGATGTGTAGTAAAATAAAAGTTTCATGTAATTGACAGCTTGAACATTTATATCTGCAGAGGAATAAATATATACAGTTATTTGGAAAGCATTGCCTAACTGCTTAGGTGGCCACTTGCTAAAACTCACTCAGCGCTGAAATTAATTGGCACACCCACTGGCAACCTCAGCAAAGTCCAGCAGTAATAATAAGATATCCTCTAACTTCCTGGGAAGTTTCCTCTAGGCTTGACTGACTTAAGCACATGTGCTGCTCTGCTTGAGCACATCTGTGGTACTGTTGTCTTTCTCCCCCTCATATACAGCTTTAAGACTTTAGGGTTGGCCTTTAAAAGCTCTGTTTTTCACTCAGTTTTAGGTGTGTGATGCCCTGCAGTTTCTAAAACTCTGATGCAAGTCCCCAGGCTCTATAGAGATTATAGAGGGTCAGCTCTGCATGCCTAAATAGTAGCATTACTCCTTTGTTTACTAAATGGCTCAGTAATTAGGTCCGTACCAAGGGACAGGCGCCTGCCCACTCAGATCTATCCATGAAGATTTTACATTACAAAAGATTTTTACTCTCCATGGAGCTGATCGATACTTCCAGGTCTGCTCAGCAAAATGAATTAGATAACGCAGAGCTCAAGGCCATGACGGCCACCGCGTTTCTGGCGGAGGGGAAAGATCAGTTCCCCGGAATCCAAACCAAGCTTAGTCAGCACTGCTGCCGTTTTACCCTTCCCCAGCTTGTCTGGGCAGGCAGCCAGCTCTCAGGGCTGCGCTAGGTAAGGACTAACCCTACAGCGCAAAACAGCGCGTTTCCAGCTAGCTCAGCTCCCTGGCTGGGCTTGTGGCAGGGAGGGAGCAGAAACATGCAGCTGGGGTAGGAGAGAGGTAGGTCCTCACTGGGACCAACCTCCCTTGGATATGGACTTTCAACATGAAAGTATGGGGAGGGGAGGATACTGTTAAGCAGGGTTTTGAAGACCATCCTTTGAGAGCAGAGAGTGTAACCTTTGGGATTCTACCCTTCATTCTCCAAACTCCTTGATTCTTGTTTCTGCTCTACATTTTGAATAGAAAAGTAGCACGCAGCCAGCCAGGTTCAGACCAAAAGAAAATCTTGCTCTGATTGCAAAGCTGTTCATGTATTTGTTCCTCTTGCTTTCAAAAGTCCTCATCTCCAGCTGTGATGTGCTCTATGCTATGAATTTGACTGTTCTGACTGGTCTTTGTTAAGGATGTAGCACAAAAGCTTCACTTGTACAAAACTCAGGCATTTTGATCTAAGAGATGCCTACCAGTTGGATGGGCTAGCCATGCAGAAATGTAAGGAAACTTTCTCTGCTTACATCCTCCATGAGCAAGCAGGACACAACAGAACTCCCTCCGCCATGTGCCTGTTTTTTCTTAATGCCCTTCATGACGCAGACCACTTTAAAAGGGGCTGGAAGGCACTCTTTGTCAAATTTCTAGTAACACATCATGGATCAAGTTTATTTTACTTTTTTTCTGAACCAGAGTTACCAGCACTAATTGAAACCTGACAGTGCTGCTGAGGCCAAATTTCATGAGAACAACAAAGTTACTTAAAAAAAAATGAAATGATTCATTCCCCACTTAGTGCACTGTCAGTTACTGGTACTCCCCACGCTTAATGCCTGAGGTAGCTAATGGCATTAACACATGAAAGAAATCATCAACATGCTTTTGACTCCCATTGGAATCCTTTATTAAAATAGTCCTGACACTTTTTTCTCTGTTTGTAGAGTTGGAATGCCAGCAGCCACACGACCAGGACTCTGACCAACAGAGTGATAATTCCCAGAAATACAGCATTTGCTTAGACTGCTCTAGTCAGAGCCACCTTGACCAGATAACCTCCTCTGGGCTTTGCAGTGCCGAATGAGTATCTGTTCTGGCAAGGCAGGGCCACACTCCAGCAAGGAACACGGCTTTCCTGGAGCAGCATTCGGTGGGAAAGAGGAAACAGAAATGTCTCCTGTTTACAGTCACCCTGTGCAGTTGCTCTGGAGACTTTTCCATTCTTTTCCTCCTGCCCCAGGGTGCACACATTGGCAGTGTGCTCAGCGGCCAGGGAGTCACAGGGACTCCACAGAGCATGTCAAGGGAACCCACTGGGTCCAGAGGGACTCCCACAGCCGACAAGCAACCCACCAGCCATTATAAAAAGTGTGCATGGAAAAGTGTAAGTATAGAGACTGGTGGTAATATTGTCTTCCGGGTAGTAAAAGTAGTGGGGACTTGTTGCCAGAAAATAGTTCCAACAACCGAGTATCCATTCATCTGGAGAGAAAGAAAGGACAACTAGTTGTGAGCTTTAGCCTTCCCCTACACTTGTGTTGCTGTGTGTGAGCCACTGCAGCCATATTACTTGCTTTCCCTTCCTACCCTCCTCCCCCTGCCCTGCACAAGCCCTTTCCACCCCAAAAAAGCATACATGTGTGTGTAAGAAGGAGCGAGCCAATGGGGAATGAGCAGGTCTTGCTGTAGGAGGCACTTCACCCTAATTATCCGAGCTGTGGACTCACCTCCAGACCATACGCAAGTGGCATTTATCTAGCTTCTGATCAGAAGAGTTGAGAAGGGAAGCAAGCTTTAACCAGAAACAGAAATTACTTTGGAAAGATGCAGAGGTTTAGATAAAAAAGTTGTGGTCTTAAACAACAAAAGCATTCACCCTTATGCTCATCAGATAGAAATAAAAGCAGTGAATTATAATCTCAAATTATAGCATGCATTTGTACACTATGTCACCTTAAACAAGTGTTTACCTAATAACATATTGCCTTCCTATCTCTTGCACTATGCTACATAATTTTGCTACTTACAGAATTGTAGCTTCCAAGATCCACTTATGGTGCTGGTCAGCTCTTTGCTTAAAATGAACCTGGGACAATCTACTACCAGGAAAGTAAAAAACAATAATCCAAAATCTGATAAAAGACAACTAAATCAGTGGAAGTGTGTCTAAATCCAGGACATAAATAATTCCGCTCTCAGATGACCTGCTATTTTGGGACAGCTTCAAGCTCCAAATAATTGCAAAATCTCACAATGGTGGATCTTCCCCATAGCTTCTGTGCTAAACTGAAATCCCTGAGGATCTGTGGGAGAGATATATTTCAGAATTGGGTTTTTTTTTTTTTTCTTTTTTTTTTTTTTTTTTTTTTTTTTGTTCCTGGGTGGAAGAAAAAGTCACATTTCCTGCAAAGCAAAAATTCCCAAAATTTCAATTTGCAGCCACAGAAACGTTTTGTAAGAGTCTTACAGCTAATTTGCAGAGACTTGAACAGTCCAGAAAATATTCAGCAAACACAGCATATGAAGCACATTGAAGTTGTATTATGTAGTAATATTCCAATATATTATATTTTTATGCATACAGGCTAACACAGCAATTTATCTTTAAAAACCCCAACAAACCATCCCCCCCGGTCACTCAGCAGCAGTGAACTGGGCAAATTAAGAAAAATATAATCTGAGTTGCTCCCTTCAAATAATCCCTCTTCCTCCATTTACCTCCTGCCTCTTATTTTCTGTAGCCTTTCTGCAGTTGTGCCATGCTTCCAGAAGCAGCTTGGAGTAGCCCTAACAAGAAGAAGTGGTTAATTCTATAGGGAAAGAATACTTGACTCTCCAGAGTCTCAAAAAACTTGTTTTTATTTCAGCAGCTGACTTCTGCACACTGAATTTCAGCAGACAGATCCCTCCTGTGGCCATGACTGTAGCTTTTGGACACAGGAAAGCATCATTTTACCGTCTGGCTGTGGTTTGTACTTTCTGTATAGCGGTGAGAAACATTTCACCTACATAAAAGCCAAGTCTGGATGGACTAACAGTGTTATTTAAAGGGGGATTTGTTAGAATCATGGGACAGTATCCAAGTTGGCACTGCTCTGATTTTTAAATTCAGCTTCTTTAACATTAATACCCAGTTTCCCCATTCCTTGAGTGTTTACATGTCCGGTTTTAGCTGTTCTCTCGTGACAGTGGCTACCTGTGGGCAAATGGCAGAACCTGAGACACGTGTCACTCACCCTTCTACAGACTACTTCTTTTGCATTGCCTTGTGTTTGACCTGGTTTTAAACACACGAGACCTATTTTTACCAGGCTGCATAGGTACTCTGAATTAGCTCATGAAGTAATTAGCCACTCATTTAGGATATTAAGCAACCACAGCCTAGACTACTATTTGTGCATGTGTGAGCCTGGCTGGGGTAGGTTTGTCTCAGCACGTATTTATTGCTGCAGCTGCTACGACTAGCAGTGAGCATGGAAGACTTTCTCTTGTTTTCCCTTCAGTCTTGAGTCAAATAGTTCATTCCAGGCCTCCGCTTCAGGTAATTAAAATGTCCATCTACCTCAGAGATAAATCTCCTGAGGTAGCACTGTGCACCCTTAGCTAGGAGAAGGGGTCCACAGCTGTAGACCAGAGTTTGAGATAATTGCTAACTCAGCTTTAACCTACATCACCCCAGGAGTGCTCTGGGTGCTGCTCATCAGGAGCAGCAGGAACTGTTTTTCTGCCATAGCCTCTCTTTCCCGGACTGGCTAGCTCTCAGCTCTGACTTGTGCTTTCCCTTACTCTCCTCTCTGCTACATGGGAGAGTTGTGTCCTTGCTCAGGCCACTTGAACAGGGCTGCATCATACTGTGCATGGCCCCATCCTGCACACCACCACTCCTAGCGTAGCAAGACTGAACGTACAAAGGCAAAGTGTGGTTTTGGTTTTGGACATGCAAAATGCAGCTGCTCAGGTTTAGCCAAAACCACCTTTTCCCCTGCCTGCTTTAGCCTCTGCTTTCATCTTGGTGTTCAAAAACTTGTCCCCTCTGGGATTTATCTAGAGACGTGCTGTTGGACTAAAAAAGACATAGAAGACCTCTCACTTTCTTACTGGAGTACTAACAGAATAACAATCGTAAGCAGTCCAAAATGTTCTTGTCTTTTTCTTCAATCCTGTCACAAGTGTTACTTTTGGTGGTGGTGGTTGTTTATTAACCCCGCAAGACTTAATTACAAAGTCTTGAAGAAAAAAAACAACAGTTGCGAAATTTCCAGAGCTGGCATTGTGTCCCTCTTGCCCACAGCACGTAGTGTTGTTGCTTAACAATCAACCTAAATACTCCTTATTCCTTCGCTGCTGAATACATCACACGCGTCTGACGCCTTGTTTCCTAGACCAGCTGGGAAGCTTAATTAACTCTATACTTAGGCAAATGTCATTGCAAAAAGTCAGGAAGGATGAGCTTAGGTGGACCTAGTGCTACCTCTGGGATTATTGCTGATCAGCTCAGGGTAAGATCCGCTGGGTGAAACTCCATGTCTCCTCTTCCATGGTTAAGTAGTTGCCTAGCCTGATGGATGGTGGGTCTTTGTGGACTCTAATTCCAGTGATTTATGAAAACAGTGAAACTTTAGAACCTAGCTGTAAATGTCCACCTTTCTCCTCCAAATTTGAGTGGTCCCATAGCGGGCTCTGCTGGTAGTATTGGCAGTGCCTGAAATGGAATCTCTACAAAAGGCAAACCAAAACCAAATTGCAAATAAATATATATTCCTCATTCCTTTGTCACTTTTCTCCTTTTGCTTAAAAAAAAATCCCAAACAAAACCACACACAAAACATTATGCAACTTATTCTTTGCTTAGTAATGCACTTAATCTCCACAAAAGAAACAAATGATTCATTACAGTTCAATGCTTTACCTCCTGGATGAATGTTCTTCAAATTAGGAATTGCTATGAGGCTAAATAACTGAGTATTTTTGAGAAATACTTTTTGAGGTAAACAGCCTTCTGAGAGACATGAAATATTGCTTTCCAGATTTTCCATCACCAGATCTTGGAAACAAACCATGTGATCTCTTGCAAAGCTGCTAACACAGTGCTGTTATGTTCAGGGTCTGAGTAGATATAAATGGAAAATCCATACTTGCTCACATGAAATAAATGCAAATTCCTCATACGGAACATGATTTAGATGGAAATAATCGTTCAGGCTCTGATTAAACTTCTGATTCAAAACAAACAAACAAAACAAACAAACAAAACAAAACAAAACAAAAAAAAAAAAAAACAAAAAAAAAAAAAACAAAAAAACAAAACAAAACAAAACAAAACAAAACAAAAAACCCAAATCCAACCCAGAAATACTTCCCAAAACAGTGTTTAAAAAGAAGAGTGAAGAGGAAATTTGGCTAACAATGTAAGAGAAAATTAATCCAGGTCTGTCTGAGATCATCTTTCCTTCCACAATTCCGAGATTACATTTTTTTTAACAGAATCCTAATTAAAAGGTTTATCTGTAACATGTCTTCTTAGAAGCATAATTAGACAGATTAAGAACAAGAATCTGAAAAGGGAAGGAGGATCTTTCATAGTTAATATTCCTGAAGTCATATTTTTGTAATAAGCTTTTTGCTGTGTTCCTTGGTCAGTATTGCAGGGAAGGAAATGCAGTACTTACAACAGCTAGGTTTTGCTTCAAGTATTTCAAGGATTAAAATAAATCTAAGGTATCTAATGAGAAGGAAGTGTAAAAAATTATTTATTTTCCAAAGCATTGAACTGGAGTTTGCAATTGTTCTCAGAAACATTGTTCTGCCAAGCACTGAATCTCAATATCCCAATTTTACATGAAAATTTTAACTGACTTATTTCAGAGAGGAAAACATTTTCTTTTTTTTTTTTTTTTTTCCCAAGAATGAATGAGAAGATAAAATTAACCAAATTAACCTTCACCCTTAATGTTTTCCTTTTTTTGCCCAACAAGCAGGCTGTAGAGTGCTAGACTTCATGCTATGTTTTGAAATGCTTTTTCAAAATCCATATACCATTCTATGCTATTACAGCATTATTTCAATTTGAAATAACATCATTTAAAAAATGTAGTGTTGCAATGACCCACATTTAGAGTCAGTGTACTTAATCAATCCACACATTTATAATTTAACATTCAATCTTGGATTTTCTAAGTTTGTTTAAAAATATCTCATTTTGTCTTGTAAGCTCTGTACTTTGTAAGCCTGCATGGCTCTTTCACAATGAGGAACAAGGATGTCAGCAGTTGCAGCATCTCAGTTTAGCTTTGTTTATTAGTTAAGAATTAGCTTCTTTTGTATTTAATATTACTTCTTTTAGTATTGCCACTACCTGCTTAGCGAATTCAGACTTTCCCTGTTCATCTTGCACCTTGCATATATTAGATGTTAACAGGTATCACAACAGTTAAAATTCTTCCCAAAGAAAACTTCCTATTTTGTGTTAACCTACAAATCCGTGTAGAAACTCCTGATTCCCTCTCCTACGATGCTCTGCTGATCTGGATGAAAAATGGGTGTTCTCTCTTGGAAAAGGACAACACAAAACAAAACCAAAACAAATGCACAAATTTTTTACTTTTTTTTCCTGGCACACTTTGCAGAGAGCATTTGGATTTAAGTTATCACTCTGAAAGGCAAAAGAGGCTAGTACGAAACTACCAAATGAAATATTTCTATTTGAAAACGGAGCTGTAATACCTCCTAGGGGTTTAGTCTGGGTGTCCTCCATCTCCCAGGTTTTTAAATCTCTGATCCACAGTTCTTTTTCGCATGTTCTTGGACAACTGAGATACTAAGAAAAAGATACTCAGTTTAAGTTGTCCACCCAAGGGTCTGTGCTTCCACTCAGAGATTTGGAGGTGATCACACTGATGAAGCTGAAAACCACTGATCTATAGCCTAGGATGGAAGTGATGGGCAGCTACCATTACCCTCCACTGCAGGGCTAAAAGGGTCAATGCCAGTCTGAAATGTGCAAGCAGGAACCTGGCGTCAGAACAAATGCTGACATTCTCCCTTTTCCCCTTTTTTGGAAGCTAAGTGTGGAGAGCCAGCTGGCTGGCCGGGACATTCCATCTGTGGAGGTTGTTAAGATGCCAGCCCAGGCTGTTCTTGGAGGGGGGGGGGGGGGGATCCCCCACTCCTGCCTTTGGCGGCTGACACAAACCCACGTGCATGAGACCCTCCGGGAAGGGAGACGGAGTTTCCATTGTGAGACCGTCTCACCACTTGTCTGGAAGCAGGGTAATTTTTACCTGGCAGCTCAGGAGCGGCTGGCACCGTGCTCCCTCCTGCTGGTTTTCCAGGAAGGTGATGTGAGGAAACTCCCTGCAGCCTTCCCCAGGGGCAGGGGTGAGTCATGGGATCCTACAGCTGGGGTCAGATCCTTACAGACCAGCTGTCTGTCTACAAGCATACATACAACCCAGCTTGTATAACCCAGCCTGTTGCAACTGTACTATCACCCTGGGGGATGCTAGCCTGTCCCAAAGTAACACAGACCTGAGGCAGGCGTCAGATATGGATGGGAAAATCCTTTGCAATAAATCTGGAAGGACTATGCAAAGAGAGGTAAGCCTGCCAAGAGGATGAGAAGGGAGGTATAGGAGCAATGGGCACCCATCCGACAAAGAAATAGGAAGCAGCCTTTCGAGCTTCCCTCTCACATTGCATTTGCACACATTGTTCTGGAAAACATCCTTAGAGAAATACAAATGGGTTTGCAATGCAAAGCCTTTTAGTTGATAGCCTTTAAACTGCTCTTTAAACATTTACGTGTGAATTGAAAACTCTCAGGGTTTTGATTTTTGATTTATGTTTTTTTTGTTTGAAAAACTTGCTTGAACTTTTGCTCTGTGCAAAAAGTGTCTGAGGCAGAAGTGTCAAAAGTTCTGTGGAAAAAACATCGTTAAAATGTTCACAACTTCGCATACCCAGTGCTGAATCATTGTTTTGAATTACAGGCAGTTACTGTGGGTTGAGACATGGGTCTGACTTGTTTTCTCAACAAAGTATTCATATATGAACAGAAAATGTATCATGTTTTCAACTTGAATTCTGCTATGATAATTCAAAATCACATAATGTTTTCTCCACACTGCTTTGGTTGGAGTCATTAGAAACAGCCATTATCTTTGTTGCTAGCAAAGCTGTGAACATACTCAAAATACACGTTCCCATGAAAAGTCACACTGACTGCAAAAACGAAGAAGAATGGATTTTTCTCTGGACTACATATTTGTTTGTCATTGACTAAAAAAGGGCATCAATCTCTCAGAGGTCTTTTGCTGTTTCTAAAATGCAGCAATGACAGAACATCAGATGCAATGTTTTACTGAAATTTCCAAACACTTTCCCCTGGAAAAATACAGTGATTATGTGCTAAGGACAAATACTGTATCACTGAGTTAGGGGTTACAAAGGGAACTGAGGAAACCACACTTTACCCCTCACCACCAATGTCTTTTCTTAACATTATAACCTAAATTTTAATAAGAATTTATCTTTTTCAAGCTATTTAAAGAGTGAATTCTGCAGTGCTTATTTTTCATTAAATTCTTTATCAATAAGAGACAGTTTACAATTGGAAATGGACATACACTTATGGAGTGTAACGCTTGAGATATAGACTCCAGCTGTGACTCAAGAAGGTGCTTTCCTCAATTGCGATGATCCTCTCTCTACCTGTGGAGACTCCTCAGCTGTTTCACTGCCTGCACCCCAAGTATAATTGATAGCTGGCAGTTACAATGGGGCAAAAAGAGACCTTGTCATCATTCACACACCTATATTTGCACAGCTTACAGGCACTAAATGGAAAAGAGACTAACAGGATCATTTCATGTGATCAACAGCAATTACAGGCTGCAGGGTTGCCTCCAGAAATTCCTGCATCAAGTCACACAACCTGTGGCTGAATTAGAATATATCTTTTTTGAGAAAGCTGTAATCTTGATTTATTAGTTTGATTTGATTTCTTTGCTTTATCCGCTTGTGGTTTGAATTAGTTCCAGCTATGTATTTTTGTTTGAAATGGAATTCCTAAATTCCCAACTGAAAACCAATCAGGCAGCAAGTTGTACTCTCAGGCATACCTTGCACTACTGGTCCCGGGCACAGACACTGTGTGAATTCTTGGCCTTATTTATAATTTTTCAAGTATGCCCCAAAATTGAAATGTAAATCGATGACATGGCTGTGGGGAACATAATACCTGAAACAGTCCACTGTGATTCAAATACACCTGAGCTGCATTTTAAATGGTTTCTGCTTGCAGACAGTTATAGCTGTAGGTTGCCTTAGTGCTGTGGGTTCTCACAGCAGGACAGCTCACCACAGCTTACCTGTAGGCTCTTGAGATAGCAGGGACCAAGTAGAAATCTCTGACTATCTGCTCTTAGGCATGAATGCTGATGACAGGACTGCTGTACCCCAGGTTCCCTAGCTCTGAAATTTGCTCCCATTGGAAACCTGCCCTGGCTTCTGTGGGATGGCGTTCCTGACAGTGGGTAAAGAATGTTTATCTGAGGGCACTTTCCAGCTAATCTTTGCTGTCAATTGACTGACTCCTACCATGGAGGAAATAAGTATGGCGATGGTGATACTAGTCCCTGTGGGTGATTTCATACAGATATGGCTTTTAAAACTCTTAGGTGGCCAGCTTTCCATTTCAGCTGTAAATCACTTAGGGTTACTTTACCACTCTGCTCCACTCATCCTTGTCCCCTTTCCACCAGCCGAGGTGGAGGGGATTCATTAGTAATGCAGGTACCCACTGTTATGCTGTGTTTTCTCTTTAGTCTCAGAGAAAGAATAATTTTTACATATACAGCATTCTTACTGGAGTCGTATTTCTCATGATCTGATGTGTACTATTTTACTCATCTGTCTTTATTTGGCTGTAAGAGAGGAGAAAGCAGAGCGGAGCCAAGGAAGGGGTAAGTAGCACACACTACAGAAATATTGAGAAATGCTGAGTGGGTGGGGGAAGGAAATGACTTCAGAAGCTGAAGGAATTGAAAGAGGAAATGACTTCATGCCACACATTGCCATGCAATGTCTCAGCATCCAATCACAGGGAATAAGGCAGGTAAACAGGAAAGGAGAAGAAGAAGTAGGTCATTCCCTGCTGAAATGGGAAAGGAGCACTGTAAGTGATCAGGGTGGCTTCAGGAGATGTTCTGAACAGTTAAAGCAAGAAAAGATGCTTGCAGCCTAGCCAAGACTGGTCATAGAAGCTGTCAGGCCTCCCTAGCAAGTTACCTAGGGACTGGAAAAGCTGTAGGACCTCCTTATTGTTTAGTCTTAATAATGTGGTTTTGTTTTTGTTTTTGAGACTTTAATTCATTAATACAAAAGTATATTTTACAAGTAAACCCACTTTTTCATACATAAATGTCCTGCTAAAGATGATTCTGAATAAGCTTACAAGCAACACATTTCCTTCATGTGGACACAGTAATCTTTAAAAACAGAATTATGTGCCGTCTCTTGTGTGCCCTGTGCAGCTGAAGTAGTCCCAGCAGGTAAGTCATTCCCAGCAAGTTAAGCATGATCTGGACTGCTGTCTGCCAGCACAACAAAGCCCAAGTCTGTCTCCAAAGTGGGACAGCTGCATACAAACTGCCCATCAGCTGTGCTGTTGTCATCTCTGGCCGTGCTAACTTTCAAGTGTGCCCAGGAATGGTTTGGCATGAGCCAACACCATGCAGCAGAGCCTGTACAAACAATTTAAGAGAGGCTCTATTTCCAGTGCCTGGGAACATTTCCAGTTCTATTTGCTCACATAGATGGAGCCTAAGTGCTCCTGCACTAAACTGCATGATACAGTTTAGGGGGTTAAACCCTGGGGTCTGTGTGCATGTAATCTCTTCCAATACCTAACATAATCTAGGGAAGTTTCTTTGGCAGACAGTAGTACACTGGATTAGAGCCTGAACCACAAGAGTCTCTGGAGAATAGGTAGCACATTTGCAAGGCTCTCTTCTGACCTAGCCCAGCTAGTGGCAAAGATCTAGGAGGCTGATAGAAAAGCTGTTGTGCCTCTGCTGACTGCTCTGCTCACCCGCTTGGTGACTCCTGCCTGAACCACCCGTCAGGAAGCAGCAGTCTCTGGCTTTGGTTCTGTGCCAGCTTCTGCAGCCTCATCCTGTCCTGGCAGTACAGCATCCCTCACCCTGCTGCAGCCTTGCCTGTAAAGCATGGAGGTTTATTATTGTTTAATTTAATTTTATTTTATTTTTTAATGTTCTGAGTCTTCCTTCATTTCCTCCGGGGAATTTCACAACAGCTGGATCAGCTGAATAACTTGGCTCAAAGATGCTCCATTTTGTACTGATTTCTGTGATTACAGTGACAAAAGTTGTGGCATCAAGCAGTGTTTCACTAATGTCCAGAGAGCTAAATAAAAGAATAGTTCTTTGGGGGCATCCAGTGCATGTGATGTATAATGCTGATGACTGTGGATCTGACCTGCTCTGGTGGCTTTATACAGCTCCACAGGCAGTCCGGGTTTATGACTGCTTCGCATCACAAAGATGATGCAAAGCATCCCAAGCATACTGGTGAATGTGGCTCACTGATTATACCATATTTCTTGATACCTGGGGGAGATCATTGTTCTTTGGACTGGAGCACTCTTTGTGATCTTGAATCATTTTTGATTGCAAACATAGGAGCCAGTACAGGAAGAGCATCCTTAAGCCAAGTTTTCCTGCTCGCCTAACTGCTAAAAAATCCCCAGAGGAAATGAGGAAAAACCCAGACTTCAGGAAAGCCTAAAGCTTTGTGTTAGGGATGTATTAGTAATTGATTTACTGTCCCCTTTTGGACAGTTCTGTGTTAACTTTCATTTATTTTCTAACCCTAAAGCTATAATGATCCTAGGCCTAACAGTCTTGCTTATGTGGCTCAGGTCTGGATAAGCATCTGACCTTTGGAGAAGGGGCCTTATCCTGATGGAACCACTCTGCTTTTTGATATGCATGTACCACTGATCAACCGCTTCTCAGAAGAAAACAGTTTGGAAAGTACATGAAATACCTTGTTTTGGTATTTTAGATCAGACTTAAAATGTGAAAGTTACATCAAATAACCTATAAAGAAAAGAATGAATGCCCTTCCCCAAATCAACTGGATGAAAAATTTGCTGCAATCACCTGGCACTTTCTCCTCATGTCCACGTGCAGAGAAATAAAAATCCTGCTTAAACAACTCCATTGCTTAGGGAGACTGTTTCACAGGAAAACCAAGAACATGATGAATCACATTAAACTCTTGACAATTGCTTTCTGGCTGCACACTAGTTAAACATGCTCCCAGATCTTGTATTTCAGCAGTCATGCTTTTAACTTTGTTTGCTTGATCTCATTCCTGTAAGCTGCATAACAAGGAGGAAGCTGGAAGGATTGGCTCCAGCTAAGCAGTATTTTTCTGGGAAAGCCTGAGTCTTTGATATTTGAGACTTAGGTCCTGATGGTGCCTGTGGCACGTGGCAATAGAGGGAGGCATGACAGCATGAGGGCTCAGGAGAAAGACTGGCAAGAACTAGACTTGTGCCAAGGCCTGCTTTACTGAAGTGGTGGTTTTGCTAAGTCAGTTACACGTGTTCAACTAAACTC
>JBCJKH010044341.1:0-37165 GCA_039877255.1 Loriculus beryllinus
TATGAAGACAGGCTGAGAAAGTTGAGGCTGTTCAGCCTGGAGAAGAGAAGGCTGCGTGGAGACCTCATAGCAGCCTTTCAGTATCTGAGGGGCCTATAGGGATGCTGGGGGGGGACTCTTCATTAGGGACTGTAGTGACAGGACAAGGGGTAATGGGTTAAAACTTACAGAGAGGAAGTTTAGATTGGATATAAGGAGGAAGTTCTTTATTGTTAGAGTGGTGAGGCACTGGAATGGGTTGCCCAGGGGAGCTGTGGCTGCCCCATGCCTGGCAGCGTTCAAGACCCAGCTGGACAGAGCCTTAGGTGACATGGTTTAGTGTGAGGTGTCTCTGCCCATGGCAGGGGGCTTGGAACCGGCCCTTTCCAACCCTAACTATTCTAGGATTCTATGATTCTATGAATTAGGAAAAACTTCGTAATAAACATCTGAGCAGCTGATCCATCTTCCCCTAAAGAGCCACTCCTCAGGGCTATGAGAGGGAGCCAGAGGAAAGGAGAATTCCCAGTTTCCCTGATGGTACTTATCAATGATAATGATGCATTATCATTTATCAATGACAATGAGCATGAGTCAGGCAGAAGTCAGTCTCTACCTTTCCCCACACACTTGCTAATAATAAAACTAGTAAGAACTCCATCTGGCAAAGACACATTCAATAGGCACACAGAGCCAGCAGAAGCATGCAGTATTCATTTAGATGTGTCAAGTTTTCTTTGCTACTGGCAGCTCCTCAATTTACAAAAGCAGCTGCTGCAGGCCAGAGAGGCATTGCTATCATTCATTAGAGATCATCCTTGTCAGCTGGCACCTACTCTTCCTCTGGCACCCCCCAGTGCCTCTAGTGGGAATAAACCTGCTCTGCTGGTGAGGGTTTGCTCCCTCATTTCACCCAAAGGACACATGGTTGGAGGACGGGTGTTGCTGCAGTCATCCCCTGAGCACCCAGAGGGGGCTACAAGGATGCCAGGGTGGGACTCTTCATCAGGGGCTGCACCAAGAACAAAAGAGGAACAGCTGAGTGCTTTTATAAAGGGGTGAGAGAGGAGGTTACCTTCCTGTGAGGTGTGGGCCCTGAGAAAAAGAAGGAGCAGCAAGGACAGCACAGCACAACTAATGCAGAGCAGTTTTTCTGTACAGGTAAGTGGTTTCTTGTGGGGGTTTGGTAGAGATTTGAAGCGGAACTTTGCCTGGTTCTGGCTTGACTGAGTCCACAGTGAGTCCCTGGCCCTGTGAGAAAAGTGAGTTTAAGGTGGTAAATGATTGCAATTTTGTTGCTTGGAGGGAGGTCTGGTTTGACTGAGCTTGCCTTGGTGGGGCACAGAAAGGGACTGCTTTTCTAGCTGTATTCACATTGGTCACAGTGTATTCATATGGGTGGCAGAAGCTGGAGGTGCCACCAGCTTGCAGGGGGTGGAGGGTAAAACCAGGTATGGGAATATATGCTTATTCATTTCAGTTCTTGATTCTGGCAAGTATCTGTTTTGCAATTTTATTGCCCTGTGTTCTTGGCGTTTTCAATAATGATTCTTTAACAAGGCAATTTAATTCTGTATTTATATGGGGTTTTTTGTCAGTTCCTGGTATTTCTGGGGGGTGGAGGCTCTGGCTGAGGTTTTCATATGACCACTGCAAGCTGAGAAAAATGTTAAGAAAAGGAGCTACTGAATGTTTTTAGGAAAGGAAAGCATTGTCACGTGCTATTAAGAATTAAACCCCAAAGCTGAGGAGCCAGCCTCTTAATAACCTGTGTGCTAAAAGATTAACTTGTGTAGTCTTCAGTAATCTGAAGGGTTTGTGTCTCTTTAGAATTTATATAGTGTGTGGTAACCTTTTAATATTGCAGTATGTCCTCCATTTCATCAGGAGATATACATTTGTTACTAATAATGCTCTCAGAAGGCAATCATTCCTACCACTAACACAATGAAGTGATTTCCTCAAGTATTTTCCCCAGCAGCTATTTTTTTCCTTATCGCATACTTCTCTGCACATAAAGCTTGACTTTTTGCATAACGTTTTTATTTGACTCAATGTTTCAAATCTGCTTCCTGAGCCATCACTTGCTTGTGTGTGCTTTTTCCACTAAAGTGTAGTTAAGATGTGTAAAAGTGCAAAGCAGATTGATAGACTTGGAAAGCAAAACATAAAAAAGGCAGGGAAAATATACTCCAACTGTTACATATCGCTTGGCTTCGTTCTATGTGCCTCTCAGCTGGCCTGGTTGGCTTTGAGAGGGAAGGAAAATGTGACTGAAAATGCAATGTGTGCCATGTGTACCTACAGATGGGTACAGTGGCAGGAGGGAGGATAGCTAATGTTGCAAAATACCTGTTACATCTGAAATCCTGGCAGGGTTGTACCTCAGGCACTGATGCTATCCATGGTCTAGTGGAAGGTGTCCCTTGCCTGGAAGGACACACCTTCCAACCAGGGGGCTGGAACTGGATGAGCTTTAAGGTCCTTTCCATCCCAAACCGTTCTATGATTCTGCCCTGGACTGTAATGGAAGCCAACAGCAAAGCTTGAGCTGT
This sequence comes from Loriculus beryllinus, assembly GCA_039877255.1. NCBI lineage: Eukaryota > Metazoa > Chordata > Aves > Psittaciformes > Psittacidae > Loriculus > Loriculus beryllinus. The sequence goes on from JBCJKH010044341.1 coordinate 2,535, forward strand.
CAGAGGGTGTTTTTGTGCTAGTGTTTTGTAGTTGCTGGATGATTTTCTTCAAGGCTAAAGGACTGAGCTGGGTAGAACTGACTTCTGAGGTGTGATTTGGTTGTGCAAACTGTTCCCATCAGCTCTCCCTCCCATGACACGTTGCTGTTTCAGGAGGATGAGCAGCTGCTGGCAAAGGACAGAAGACCCAAAGCAAACATGGTAGGCAGAGGCATGATTTGTGTGCTCTTCTGGGAACAAATGGTCTGGGTTGGGTCTTGGTCTTGGGCAATCTATGCAACTTTGCTAGCTGGCACAGCCAGGGATCTTTGGGCTGCCTCCCTGCCCCAGACCACAGTACATGTGGTCCAGCTTTCCTGCCCAGCCCTGGCACATCCTCAAAAAATAGCTTGAATAAAAACCTGAAAAGCAATTGCAGCCCTTCAATTCCTTTGTGAGTATGGGGTGGGTCAGCTTGTGCTGTGAGGAAGAGGTAGGTTTGTGCCTGGGTCCCAGCAAGTTTTCTGAAAGGGAATCGGGCAGAGCAAGAGGGAAGGCCATCATCCCACAGACAGTGCAGGAGATGCTGTGAGTGTCTTTCAGATCCCTCAAGGTCTACCCCATGGGGATGCTCAGGGTCAAAACCAAGGGGCCTCTGCCTACCCCTGTATTTGCTTTGTGGGGATCTCCCCTTGCCTCATCACTCAAGTGTCCCAACCAAACTGCTCAGCCTGACATCCCCTTGACGTGGCTGTTCTCTGCTACCTATGTGCCTTTGGGAGGCAGCAGTGAAGCCACGAGGCTGCTGTAAGCCTTGCCAGAAGCTTAGAAGTGGACACAGGCCTCACAGTACAACTCTTTGCAGCCCAAACAGTGGGGTATACAGCCAGTTCTGGCTGTGAAAGGAAAAGGGTGAGAAACAGCTTCTCAAACCCTGATACGGAGCTGGAGTGGTACAGATTGCACTCTGGAGGTGATGCCAGCTGCTCTCAGCTGGATGAATCCCCCCTTAAGTTTCTCTGCAGTCTGAGCTGGGTAAAATGGTAGTTAAAAGCCACTCGTGGCAGTGATTTTGGTAGCTACAGGGCTTAGTGCCCTGCTAATGCTTCTTTCCATGTGAAATAGCTCAGTCAGTGAAGGGACATAAGTGCCCCAAGCCCCAGCTGGACCGTGCCTTATCAGAAAGCACTAATCCTACCTGGCCCCACAACCTCCTGCAGGAGCAAGGCTATTTCTGGAGACTAGGGATGACCTGTGTGGGACAGATCCTAGATTTAGTCATGGCTCCTCATGGAGCCATTTCAGTTTGCAGCAGCTGTTTGAAGGGTTTCCACTGATATTGCTGCCATCTGGCACTGGTGGCATGGGGAAGGTGAGGCTTGTTGGGCTCCTGAAAGCATTTCTTCCAGCAAAGGTAGACCTGGGTGTTGAAAGTAAACCAGCCTAAAGGGTGGAGAATCTTCCTGCTTTAGCAAACCACTTGAGCTCTGATATTTGAAACCCAGCATTCAGCAAAACCATGAGTTATTTTGCATTTATATCCTATGCAGGCAAGTTCCCTGGGTGTTAGCATTTAATATGAATCACATATTCCGCTCTTATAAGTGTGCTGTTGTCTTAAAATCTGGCTGTTTTCTTAATCTCAAGACTGAGACTAAAATAGAGTCATTAATAGAGGAAAAGGAGTATTTGCTAACAAAAAAAAAAATAATAAAAGAGTTAAGAGGAAACTCCCTCACAGATCAATGACTCTTTATGAACAGTAACCGAAGCCTCCCACAGCCTCTCCACCCAAACAAATCGGCTGCTTAATGTGGAACACAGATCACTTAAAAAGGTGGAAAAAGTGATGGGGATGCAGAGCGGTGAGGCAGCTGTGATTCACAGCGGGGAGCAGGCAGGCAGTGCCACCCGCAGCCAGCCCCGCTGCTGTGCACGCCCAGCACGGAGGCAAGTTCATCCTCCTCTTGCAGATGTTACGCATCCAGGCTGGCAGGACACAGTCCAAGGCTGGCAAGGCTGTGCAATTACCCAAGCCTGAACGGATGGAAGGAATAAGATGTTCCCTTCCCTCCTGTTCCCAGACAAGCACGTAGTGAAAGTTAGGAGAAGAGAAACTTCCCTCCCTCCCCCGCCCCCCTGTAGGAATAGAGCAGGGGCTAGTTTCACCCTAAAATTAGGGACAGTCAATGCATTTGAATGGAAAATTGTAAAGACGTTTGGGAAAAAACAAACCAGAAAGAGGGGCGAGTGCTGAACAGATTGAAAGGGATTGAATGATGGTGCAGCAGCAGAAAGCATGCAGCCCTGCACTCCTGTCTTAGCAATATCACTGCACCTCTTGTCATGGTAAACACCTCTGCAAAGCTTAAGGTAGAATGAGGATTTAAGATTGGAGTTGGAAAGCCCGTTCCTATGACCTTTGGGAGCTGTGTAATTCGTGAGTTAAGGGATGGCACTGGGGAGGTGCAGAGCTGGGTCTTTTCTCTCCTACTGCATTCCTATGTGACCTTGGAGGAGCCCCCCAGATTCCTGCAACAGCCTCTAGCTAGAGATGTGTCTCTGGCCTCCACAAAGCTCCTAAATGGGCCACTGTGCCCCAGAAACAGTGCTACATGAGCACAGCAATTACCAGCCCTAAGTACCGATTGATTTTATTTTTTTAACTAGTAATAGTGGGGTAAAGGCAGATGTTTGAGAAATGCAGAATTCCTCCCCTGGAAGTGCACATGAATCATCCCAGCTACCAAAAATGAGAATAGAGTTTCCCACTGCACCCACTGGAACCAGAGTGGCTTTGGCCACCTCTGCTCCAGCCAGATTTGTGCTTTGTGCTGCCTGGTCAGGAAACCGATTTGTCAGCAGCTGTTTCTCACCCCAGGCTCTGTTGGGAAGGGAGGCTGAACTGAGGGGGTGGTGGTGGAGTGTTTCCAGGTTTCATTGTAGCCACCCCTTTGGCAAGAGCATCGTTGTGTGCAAATCCTTGAGGGCAACTGGGGATATGGGGGGAAAGGGCTAGGAAAGGCAGGAGGGAGTGAGAATGGGAGGGGAGGTGGCTTCATGCAATACTGGAGAGCCCTTGGGAGGGAAATAAAAAACTGATGTTTGGTTAATGTTCCTCTCCGTGGATGTCCACAAGAGGATGATGATCATCCCTGAAGCCACAACAGGGGTGGCCTGTGCTGGAGCACTGGAGACATGCCCAGCAGAAGGGCCTGTTTGGGGCAGATGGGCTGACAAGCTGGTTCACTTTACCCCACCTTGGGACAGGAGGGTTGAGGGCTGCTATCAAACAACCTGCAGCCCTAGGGGGTTGTTTACTGCCTGAGGAGCAGGAAAGGGGTAGTGAGATACGCCCTTGGCTGGATTCCTTGCAAGGTCCCATCCATGCACCCACCTCCTTGTGCACAAGCAGCTCCCCCAACCACTACATGCCCTCCTCATGGCACCCACCCCTCTGCCTCCTGGGGCATCCTGCTCCTATCCCACCAAGCTGCTGCTGCAGTGGTTTCAAGGCATCAAAGGCAAACGCAGTACTGCAGCTGCATGGGCAATTCTCTGTGCTTAATTCCCTAATTTAATTCCCCTGCACTGGTGGGACCAGGAGTGTCAGAGAATCCCAGAATAGTTTGGGTTGGAGGAGACCTTAAAGCCTATCCAGTTCTAACCCCCTTTCCACTGGCAGGGACACCTTCCGCTAAGAGCAGATTGTTCGGAGCCCCATCCAACCTGGCCTTGAACACCTCCAGGCATCCAGGTGTCCCCTGCACCTGCGGTTCATTGTCTGCGGGACAACGCTCCTGGTCTGAGCTTTTTCTAGAGCGATGCGAGCCCGGGGGCAGCTGTCTCCCGAGGGCACCGCTCTGTGCACGGGATGGGTTTTCCTCAAAATGCCTTGCGAAAGCAGCCGCTGAGCCTGGGGGCAGGTCTCGCGCGCCGAAAGCAGCACTTACCCAAAGGAAAGTTGCTTGCTCCAGGATATCCCACCCCGAGGCGCCTCTCACCGCTGCCTCATGGCGCGGCCGCTGCTCGCCTCGCTCGGTGGGGTTACAGCAGTGGCGGCGCGGGAGAAGCGGACGCGCTGGTTCCTGCGCGCTGCTGCCGCGGGTCTGAGCGCGGTGGAGGAGGCGGCCGGCGTAGAGGCGCGGGGGGCCGGGCCATGCGGTGTCTGAAATGGGATCCAGATGGTTGGTGCTGGCGTTCCAGGGGCTGAGGTCAGAGCTGCTCATCACACGCAGTCAGTCCTCATCCTCCCCCCTCCTTCCCAGCCTTGCGGGATGCCTCTGTGACATGTGTCTTCCTCTGGACCTCTGCCTCCAAAATGCTGCTGCCTGCTATCAGTGGGAAGAGAGACGTAAAAAGAAAGGGAGATAAAAAGGTCCTGCAGGGTTGCGGGAGCTGCCTTTGCTCAGGAGGGGCCGGGTTTGGGTGTGTGCAGGAGCCAGGACATGCAAGGAAATGTAAATGTTTCAGCAGATATGTTTTTCAGCGACAGTCTGACAGATGTTTCGATTTCTGTAAATCTGTAATAACATGAAAATTATAAACCAATTTCTCGGGTACACTCTACTGGAGTACAATATTTCTGTCTTTGTTGGCTAAACAGATTTTTCCCAAAACCATTACACAATAGTAATACTTGTTCAGCTAGCTGAGCCTGAGAAGCAAATACAAAAACCACGAATCAATTCCACTTTCAACAATGAGCCACAGGTGCTTCTATGTAAGTTTCATCAGCTGAAGCATCTAATTCACATTTGGTTCTGCCTGAGTGAATGAGAGTAAGCTCAGAGAGTAAACCCTAAGACATGATTTCAAACAAAGCAAGTGCATGGTGGAGGAAACTGCAAGAAATTCTGGGTTATAGATACTCCAATATAACCCAGAATTATCTCTGAAACAGAAAATTCTTGCAAAGACTTCTTTCAATGTATATGTATTTGACAGCCTCCTTTCCAGGCCCTGTTCATAAAACCAAATGTGTTTTGTCTCCACAAATAAGAACTGGTAACAAGATCAACAGCTCTTGATCATACTTAACTTCTGAAGTAAGTCCACCCCACCCCACAACACCCTACCACTTCCCAGTCCCTTCATAGCCCTCTTACTGGACTTAGGTGTTAGCCTAACCTCAGTGAGGAGGCCCACCCCGGTGCCCTCCAGGCAGGATGCACCCACCCGAGTTACACTTTGTTCTTTGCTCTGCTGTCCCCTGCCCCGCGGGCATAGCTGCCTTCAGTGAGAAACCTCTGGCAACGTCCCAGGCCTGTTTGTTTTCAGACATTTATGCCAATGTGGACTTGTGTCAGGACACAAGTGACCACCTGCGGTGAGCCCACCATGGTGCCTCCTGCCCTGGGGTCCTCTCTCCACCGCCAGGCGAGGGTAGCTGCAGGGAAATACCCCTGAGGAAACTGACGTGTTCGCAGTCTTTTGCCTGCAGACATGAGGCTTCAGGCTCAGGGCACAAACTGCAGTGCCTGACGCCGGCTCTCCTGAGCAGCAGCATTACGCTGGATGCCAGGGCCAGGCCGAAGCGGGCCTAGCTGTGGAAGCGGCTAGCCCGGGCCAAAACACCTCAGCGGGGAGCGGCTGGGAGGAGCCGAGACCCCGCCCGAGGCGGGCGCGGCGGCCACGTCAACCCCGGAGCCGCCCCGCCTGCCTCCGGCCCAGAGCCGGATCCCGCCGCGGGCCGCCCTTCCGCCCGGCGCCGAGGTGAAGGCGCCAGCGTCCCATGTTGCTCTGCGCTGGGCCCGCTTCCTCAGCCGGCTCCCGCTGCTCTGAGCCGCGGGCCGGTGCCGCTGCTCGCCCTGCAGCCCGGTAAAGGCCGCACCGCTTCCCCGCAGCTCGCCCGGCACCGAGGCCGTGCCGGCGGGGAGGGGACCACACGGCAACCCCGCCCCGGCGGGGGTTCCTCGCCGCAGCCCGGACGCCCCCCGGCCTCGCGGGGCTCTTACCTTCGGCCTCGCAGTAGTGAGCGGTACCTCAGCCACCGGGCTGAGGGCTGGCGGCTCCTGCGGTCTGCCCGGCTTCAACTGCCGGGAGTGTCCGCCGCCTCCTTGAGGAGCAGCCCTCCGGCCCGGGAGGCTGCTGGCGCACAGCTACCGGGGCCTTTCGGGGAAATGTCCCCCCGCGGCGCTAAAAGTAAGTTCGAAGGAAAAGCGAGACACACTGGGCGCGCTTCTGCTTATAAGGTGTGCCAGCATTCAGTGTCATTCAGCAAAGCTGTGCGTGATTACCTCATTCACAGTGTATCTAATAAAGAGGTGATCTATCACTTGTGTGGTCTTCAGAAAGCAGGAAATTAGGCATCAACAAACAATGTTCGTGTTTAGGCTGCACAGGCTGGCAGTAGCGTTCTTTACTAAGATATATTTGTTGAATGAGTAGGTAAATGTACTTAATTGTTTTTTCTACCTTCTTATAGGTTGTAACTTTTGCAAGGCTTGTGACATGAAGTAGGGAAACCAGCATTTTGAAGCATTTTGATACAGCCTTATCTCTGAAAGTCCGCACATCTGCTGGAGAATCTTCCCAAAGCTTGCTCAAATCAGAACCCGGAAACTTCCCAAAACCTTCATAATGGAGTTCTTGGTATCCAAAGGAGACTGTGTTAGCTGTTCCAAAAAATCCTTATTGCTACTTTTAGTATGTGTAATAGTTCTTGTGTGCACTGATCAGGACTACTATAGTTTACTTGGAGTGTCCAAAGAAGCAAGTAGTAGAGAAATACGACAAGCATTTAAAAAACTAGCACTAAAGTTGCACCCTGATAAAAACCAGGTAAGTTACATCTTTAACAGGTTAAAGCTGCTGGGTTAATGGGTCTTAATGTTTAAACAAAAAGTGATTTCAATTTATCTAAAATGTTTCTCTGTTCTTGTGAAGTAGTGTAACCACCTGATAACATGTTCAGATTTCCTGCAGAGATTTACCAAACGGGACCGGTCGTACATGATTGTGTTGAATTTGGCTCATATAAAATTGCTATAGTGAAAAAAAGTCAAGATAATTTAATTCTCAATTCTGTTTTGCAACTAGAGGAAAACTTACTTCTGTACCATATTACCCTGTTGGTAAACTGATGAGTTTGTCTGTTTCTGTTTAGCTTAGGGGAATTTACTATTTCCCTAGCTTGAAGCATGATCTGAACAGGAAACTCCACCAGCCTGTACTGAGACATCAGTCTCCAGGTATCGAATAGGACGCAGCAGAAATTCTGGGACTGCCCAGGCAGAAGGAGGGAGGGTAATAAGGAGCTCTAGAATAGCTAAAGAGAGAAGACCAGGAATGGCTCAGTCTGTGCTACAACATTTTCTGAAGTGCAAAGAAATCACTTTAAAATTTAAATATTTTTCCTCAAGATTTCCTGAAATAATCAGAAATTCACAGGAAATGTGAGGGTTTGGATCCTCATATGTGCACGCACACCTGCGCAGAGCCCAAGAAGACAGTGGTGTTCCTTATGAGCTCAGGACCTGCCAGCACAGAGCACATTGAAGCCCCTGAGGTGCTTATGTTTTACAATGGAAGGCTCAAAAGAGAAAGCCAAATCTCAACAAAGCTAGAAATTCTAACTTGTAGCTATTAACTGCACATTCCGTTTTACCTATGTTAATACCTTCAAAATAATAAATTTTGGGTCAGTTTCTGTAGTTCCCAAGTATGTAAGTACTACTAAAAGTTTTTCAATGGGTTATTTTCAACAATAGAGATGATCTATAGAAAATGGAGTCATTACACAAATTCCATAATGTTAATTAATTTCCTGTGTATCTAGGTAAAGAAGTCATGATTCTTTAAGAAAAAGTGTCTTTTGAATGAAACATGTAAGCTGAAATCAAAAGGGTGGGAGAGTACTGCAGGTATTGCTCACCACCATTATGTTGCACCAGCTGAGAACCCAAACTGGCATTCAAAATATGTCTGCAGATTTTTCACTGTTCTAACTCCGAGATACCTAGAACGAGAATGTTTTTTAAATAAAAAGGGGGCCTCGGTCTATACCAGAAGATGAGAGGGGATGAGTTTATAGCAGAGATTTTCAAACTGGACAAATGGAGATTCTAAGGAAGTAGAAAAGATTATAGAGTAAATGGTAAGTCATCATTCTTGAGGGGGTTTATTTTATTTCCACTGAAGAGAGAGAGTTGAAAGAAGAGGCATCACTGGAGAATGTTATAGCCTCCTACCCATTCCCTTTGTATTTCAGTTGGTACTTTAGTTAGGATGAAGAGATGAGAAGACACCTATGGCTTCAGGAAACGAAAACTTTACTGTAGTTTGTTTGGAGATCACCATGTAAAGTCTGCTTCCATCACAGCTGGCATCTTCAGTAGGGATATAAAAGTATTTCCAGATTACTTTCTCAGCATTATGTGTACAAGATGGTTATTAATTGCTTGCTGATTATACTTTGTCTTGCATAGAACGATCCAAATGCACATGAAAATTTTTTGAAAATAAATAGAGCATATGAAGTACTTAAAGATGAAGACCTACGGAAGAAGTATGATAAATATGGAGAGAAAGGTCTTGAAGATCAGCAGCAAGGAGGTCGTTATGAAAGCTGGCACTATTATCGCTATGATTTTGGTAAGTTGCGATGTATGTTTGTGGTTTGCTTGAAGTCACAAGTAGATACAGTACTTACATCAGAAATGCATAAAAAGATCTGATATAGATCTCTCCTATTCAGATTTCTGCCTTCTCTGTTTTCCTGTAGCTGTCATTTTCTGTTGACCCAGTCTTTTATTTACCCTGTTAATGTTTACTGTTAGATGTAATAATCTATTTACCTAGCCTTTTGTTGCTGCTGTTGACCTTTCAATTGGTCATCTAATTTCTTGGGATTTGTCTTGGTTTGATTTTTTTAATGCAAAGCTTTTTTTCTTTCTTTTTTCCCTTTTTCTCACATAAATTCCACTGTTAATGTTTCATCAGTATTCTTTTTAATTCTTTAATGCAGGATGACCTTTTTTTTTGTCTAGGCAAGGTATTCTTAAATGGATTTTGAGAGATTTTTGCACTGTCAAGCCTATTTTATATGCAATTATACAGTTAAAGATCAGTAGAGAGGTAGTAGAAAATGAAAAAAATAACAACAGAATCATACCTGAAATGATCCTGAGACAAGTTAATATTTGTCTCAACAGATTTTAGGTAGTTGTAGGGAAAGGTTGGAATGAGCCACTGTCAAGACTGCTGTAACAGGAGTGAGCTAAAACAGGGAGCTGAGGAAGATGGTTTAATTGATATGAAAGAAAAAGCTGAAATAAACCTCCACCTTGGAAAAACTTTATTTTCTGGTATAGTTTAATTTAATTTGGCCCAATCTCTACAAAATTAATGTCTGCAAATTGAAACTGAATAAGCCAGATGTGCAACTCTCACAGGAAAATATGGAAATTATCCTAAATTTTCTTCAAATAAACATCTGCCTGAAGTTGCACTGCTTGATTGAGAAACAGTACCCTTGAATGTGTGTTATCCAGTTTGGAGAGTATCTGTATCTAATTTTCGTATTGTGTGTGTGTGTGTATACATGTGAAAATACAGATACTTTGTTTGTGTGGATGACTGTGTATTATATTACGTGATATATAAATGGATAGTAATATAAGTACCTTGTCACCTGCAGAAATTAATTTCTCTCATTATCTATTTGCATTTAATCCTTGTATACCTCAGGTGAAATGGCATCTCACTCACCATGTTAGGTACTGTAAAAGATCTGTAGCCATAGTAGCATAATATAATGCTGTCTAGTAGTATTTTTGGTACCTCTGCACTTTCTTGCATACTTGAAGTAGTAGACTGGTTTGTAGCGATGTTTTAGGTAGGCTTGGTTAGCTTTTTAGAAAAGCTGTCTTCCTTACCTTTATTCTGTCCACTTTATTCCACTGCATTCACATGTTCTGTTAGTGGAAAAACATGTGGCTGAGACGCCTTTGTGGTCTAAATAGCTTAGATAACCAGAGGCTGAGAGAAGTGAAAGCTTCCAGACACTTTGATTTGACAACTGGTTGATGTTCTCTCTAATACTCTTGCTGTAAGTGTGGTAGTTCAAGTTCTCTGCTCATTTGGTGACTTGTCAACTAAACCCCAAAATAACTGTTCTGGTATGATGGTGTGGGAGTTAGCAAGAGATTAAACTAAGTTTACGTATGGGTAAACAAATATAGCTTTGTTGTAAAAACTATCTTTGCCAGCTTACTATTTCAATTTAAGGGTTCTGTCTTGTGAATAAGGTGATAGTTTGTATCTTCATTTTAAAGATGACAAAAATAAAAAGCAATTGCTTGTTTTCTCCATAGGTATTTATGATGATGATCCTGAAATTATAACACTGGATAGGGGAGAATTTGGTAAGTTTGAAATAAATAGCTATCTATTCAACAGTGTGGCAACCCAGAGTAAGCATTTTTGCATTCTGATCTGTATCTCTATAGACTTCTATTACGTACCTATAAAAAATCATTGTTAGATGAGAAAACAACAAAAAAAAACCCAAGCCCTTAATACTTCATGGTAAATAGTAGTTAGCAAATAGATAAGTATCAATATACAGTTTAGTTTAAGTATGAAAGATATTTTGTGAGACCTGCAAGACGAATTTGAATTTAAATTTTGTTTCTCCTAATTTATCATTACCATTTTTTGGTCTCTTGTCTAAAAATGCACTTTGCAGAACTTTTTTATTATAGTTCAATTATTTTTTTTTATGTGAAATCCAGTCAATTTTGCCTTGCATTACAGGTTCAAGTCTAGGAGGTGATACCAGATACTAAAACCACAGCTAAATAAAGTCTGGAAAGCTAACGCTTTCAGTGAGGATATCATCCAGTTGTTCTTGCGGGTTTTTTTATAGCTAAAATTCTTACAACTAAAAGAGATTACAGAGGAAAAAAAAACCTGATTTTGTTGTAGTTTTAATTTTTTTGTCTGCATTTTGAGTGCTGTTTCCTTTGTATGGGCTGGACCCCCAAGCTAAGCCAGTTTTGGGAAGTGTTTTAATAGCAGAACCTCATGATACTCCTCATGACAACATGGTCTTGCTTTGGTTAATCAGTTTGCATAATCTACGCAGTCCTTAGCTGTCTTGTTTGTGAGGGTATTTTAATACAGGCAAATATCAGTTGGGGAATTCACTATAAAAATTACATCCAAAAAGAGAGAGATTGAAGGCAGTGTCATTCAAGCTGATAACCTCTGCATGTGTATATTTCCTTGCTGTTGTTTTCTGTTACAAGCAGTGTTTCCCTTGACTTTTCTAATAATTAAATTAGCCTGTATTTTCAAATTGCACTTTCACCTACTAGGGATTCTACATAAAAAAATTTGCCTGGTGGAACCCAGAAAATACTTAAAGTGATATAAGGAAATTGAAAGTTCTAGTGGGTAAAATATCTTTGAGAACTTGTATTTTGTTTTAAGGTAACAAGACTCACAGTATCACACATTTCAGCTACATTACTTTGTAGAGTACATTTATTCTTAATTAATATTAATTAACATGTTAAAAGTCAGGGTGCGGATATCCTCTGAAATACAGTTTTTGTGCACTTGCTTACAACAGTAGGCGTGTGTTAAATAAGGTGCCATGTTTATCCAATCAGTTACTGCTACTAACTGTGTCTGATATATAAATACTTAATTCAGCTTTTGGGGAAAGCATTGTAGTAAATATGTACATTATAGTAATAACTACATTATAGACATGCATTACTTACATACAATTTTCTGCTCTGCATCTAGATGCTGCTGTTAACTCAGGAGAATTGTGGTTTGTGAACTTTTATTCTCCTCGATGCTCCCACTGCCATGACTTAGCACCTACGGTATGTATAACAAGCAAATTAACTCTGAAAATTCATTGGTTTTAACAGCATAAAAACTTTCAGAAGTGGATTTTACACTGAAGCGGAAACCAATTTCAGCAATTCAGAATGCCAGGAATAGGAATAAAACATGCTGATGTTTCATTATATGTTTATAAGAAAATATTCTTTCCCCCCCCCCCTTTTTTCTAGTGGAGGGAGTTTGCTAAGGAGATGGATGGAGTAATACGCATTGGAGCTGTCAACTGTGGAGATAATAGAATGCTTTGCCGAATTAAAGGGATTAATAGTTATCCCAGTCTGTATGTTTTCAAAACTGGAACGGTGAGTGATAAAACTTAAGCATTTTTTTGAAAGATAGAAATCTGCAAGGGTAATTCTTTAATATTTGTTCAACCGTAGTTCTTTATATCTTCCTTTTAATACATTACTTCCTTTTAATAAATACTTTTTTCTCTTCCTTTACCTCAATTAAATTAATTTAGAAAGTTTACTTCAAAAATAGGTATCTTGTTTATGCAGTGGGTTTTTTCTAATCATTATACCATGCAATATGTCGCTCCTGATTTAGGAAGATACTGTCAGCATTTATGCTGTAGCAAAGCAAGAAGTCTACTTGAACAGTTTCTCTTACAGTATTGTAATGGACTTTTCAAATACAAAGAATAGTCTGTGGCTTTGAGTTTAAAGAATATGATGTTGTACCTGAAGAAACTTGGGAATTCCTTCCACAAGATTTTCTCCATGCCAGCTGCATTATGGTCGTCACGCTTTATAGTTGCTTGTTAAGTAGTGGTGGCAGGGCTGATGTACAAATTGCAGTTGAGTAGTTAGGTACATTTTGACAACGGCAAGATTTGAGCAGCTGAATGCAGAGATTGTGCATGCACAAAACAGACTGATACAAGCAATTTTTTATTTAAATAGAAATAATCATTGGGAGTTGTTATTTCTAAGACTGAATTATCCTTGTGTGGCTGGATTTAGAAGGAAAAGCTAAATTCCAAACATTCCAGTACAGAAGGGAGAGGACAGTTAGAGCCAAGGCTGGGGGCTGTAGGAGTGTCCTGCAGTTACATAAGTACTGTTATTCAAAGGAGTATGTTTGGTTAATTTTATATTCTTTTTCTTCTGTAGCAACCAGTGAAGTATTATGGAGACAGGTCAAAAGAGAGCTTAAAGAACTTTGCCATGCAGTATGTTACAAGCACAGTCACTGAGTTATGGGCAGGTAATGTTCACATTTTTTTCTTTGGGGTGGTGGTCTTAAAATTGCTTGTAGAATGTACAGTATGGCAGTAACTATGTATACAGCAATTCAGTTGTATTACATAGTTTCTTGCTTATTTTTGAGGTTAAAAATATTTTACTGTAACTTGCTAATGTAAATCTGTCTTGTTCCACAGTCATGCTTAACTGGTCACAAACTGATGCAAATTGTTTTGCTCTTAGGAAACTTTGTTAATGCCATTGAAACTTCATTTGCTTCTGGTGTTGGTTGGCTGATCACCTTCTGTGCTGAACGGGGGGGTAGGTATATTAAATACTTTTCAAATAAGGTAAACAGGAAATAAAGTACTTCTGTTCATAGTGGCATACTCCCTTTTGCTTCTAATAAGAAGTTACGTCTTAGATGATCACAGTATTTGGACTGTAGGTCACTTAAGCTCCGTTTTAGAGGCAGCTTGACAAAAGGGATATTAACAGCAAGATTATGCTATTGTGCATCTGTAATGTCATGTGAGTTATTAACGCAGCACTCTAGTGTAAACCCTCAAAGGGAGTGGCAGAAAAGGCCTCTAACGCTTTCCAGCTGAAGGTCAAATGACAGATACTGCATAGCTGCAAGCCAGCTTGTCGCGACAGCTGGGTGGAAGAAAGGATGTATCTCCACTTTAAACCTCTAATGCACAAAAATAAGCTGTTTTCTCTTAGGTTTGGACGTAGTAACTGATACTTAGCACTGATGTTATGACAGCTTAGATTTGAGTTATTTTTTGTAGCTGTTTGTTACTGATGTTCTTGGGATCAGTAGCGGATGCAGTATATGAGAAAGCTGCCTTGCTTGGCTGGTATTGCTAAGTAAATGCACTACGCCTTTGTCAAATAAAGGCTTCTAGGTCTTATGAAGGGACCTTTGTTCTGTGAACTGAATAACCAGAGCTGCAGTCTTGATTTATACATTTGTAAATAGCAAGATTTCAAGTTGCAGTTCTTTTGTTAGTAAGTTTTCAGCTTTGGTCCAATTAAACTGAGGTTGATGCATCTAGTTTCAGAAAAACTTCTGCATCAAAAGGTAACTATTAAAAGTCTGGATTGGACTTTTTAATAAAGCATATGATGACATAATTAGACACAATTAGAGCATATGATGTATTTATTGTAGTGAGGTATTATTTGAATCACGGGAAATTGAGATTTCCATTGAAATTTCATTCCAAGACAATATGTAGATACCTCTTGGTTTTTTATAAATGGTAAGAATAAATTTTAAAGGTCAGTCTTAATATAGCAAATAAAATATTAAAATCTTTAAAATGAGAATTTTATGTTTATGAAACAAGATAGTGTTATTCATGTTAATTTAACTTTTGAGTAGACAGCCACCGAGTGCTCATTACTAGGTGTTAGAACTTCAAGTCACTGAAATGCTTGGTGAATAGCCTTTTGAAATGGTCACCTTTGTAGGGAGGAAAAGGGTAATTCTAAAGAAGAGTACATTTACTGCATTAACAACTTGAAGTTTCATGTTTATAAATAAATCATTTTTATTTTGCAGATTGCTTGAGTTACCAAACACGCCTTAAGCTAGCTGGCATGTTGGTAAGCAACATTTCACTTTTGAAAGGGTTACTGTTATATTTAAAGCAAATAACAGAAGTGAAAGCATCAAGTTGTACCTGAAACATCAAGTGAAAGCTGCAAGTTGTAGGTTTGTTTCGCTGAGCTCGACAGAACAAAGATTTCACCCATTAACTTTCGGAAGAGTGACTTAGTAGCTGTTGGAATAACAGTAAAATTTTACAGAATTTTATAAAATATGAATTATTATTAACTAATGAATTAAAATGTGGTTTTCTTCCATTTTCTAAATGTATATAATTGCTTGTGCGGGGATTTTTCAAAAGCATTTCTGAACTTTAAATTAAAAAATACTCTTCATTTTGTGTTTGGTTTTGTTTTGTTTTTTTCTTACAGGAAGGTCTTGTTAATGTAGGCTGGATGGACTGTGGCACCCAGGGTGAGCTTTGTGATAATTTAGATATCTCATCTAGTACTACAGCATACTTTCCACCTGGAGCCACCATAAATAACAAAGAGAAAGGAGGTGTTTTGGTATGAGTTGTTTCTCAACCATTCTGTATTTAGATAAGATAAGGTGATGGCAATGACAAAGGCATGTATAAATAATTTCCACATTGATTATATACAACAGAAAAAGTGCTTTTTTTATCTTCTAAGCTTGTACTCTGTGGTATGGTTTTATATCTCTCTTAGGTTCTAAAACTGTGATCACTGGAGGTGGTCCCCAGTTTGTTGCTATGCTGGGAGAGTGAACAGGAGTATGCTGCAGTAGCAGCAGCCTGTAGCTCTGCTTATCCGGCTCTTCAGGAGTCTCCTTGGGCAGCTATGGGAATCCAGGGAGGGATGTTGGTCTGTGACAAGCCCAAGAGCTAGCTCTAAAGCTGCTACCCAGCTATCCTGGACAAGCTTGTCGGTCTCTTTTCTCAAGGAACAGGATGAGAGAAAATGGC
Source organism: Loriculus beryllinus (assembly GCA_039877255.1). NCBI lineage: Eukaryota > Metazoa > Chordata > Aves > Psittaciformes > Psittacidae > Loriculus > Loriculus beryllinus. Next base: position 18,109 of record JBCJKH010044341.1, read on the forward strand.
CTCAAGTTGTACCACAGGAGATTAAGATTGGATATCAAGAAAAGCTTCTTTACCAAAAGGGTTGTCAAGCACTGGAACAGACTGCCCAAGGAAGTGGTGAAATCACCATCCCTGGAGGAATTTAAGAGACATGTAGACATGACACTTAGGGACATGGTTCAGTGGTGAACTTGGCAGCTAAGGTTTGGTCTCTATGCTCTTAAAGGTCTTTTCCAACCTGAATATTTCTATTATTCTATGATTTGCCATGTGCCCACAATTTTTATTCCAGAAGGAATATCACAGGTTTGAAGAATGTTGCTCAGTTGAACTGAGTACTGACATGTGTGATAAAAGCACTCCTACGACGTCTGTCGCAACAGTTTATGCTGTTAGACTCTGTTCTAATATTGCAACCTCCTCCTACATTTGTATGGTAGTTTTAACTACCTTAATTGATGGAGACATGTCACAGTTTGAAGAATGGCTTGTTCTTTTATTGTCACTACAGTTATCTGTATCTTTAAAAGGAGGAAATTAAATTAAACTTGCCTGCTTTCAACTCTGTACCTTGTCACCTCTGAGTTCCTGATTCATATTGCTTCTGAAATGTTAAAGATTACTGAAACTTCAGTGCCTGGAGAAGGGCTGTAAGACTAGATCGGAAATCTGGTAAACTTGATTGTCAAATTTGGCCTGAAATTTGGATTTGAGACTTTTAACCCCCATTTGACAAAATACAGTATTGCAAGTTTAATATTGTAGGAAAACAAGCTTAAAAGCAGTATTCCAAGAGTGATGTTTGTGAAATTATGTATATGAAAAAGGTGATCGAGTAACATGCTATTAACTGTACACTTCAGTTGATGGAAAGAAATCAGAATAATTTCCCTGACACTTTTGAGTACTAATCATCAACAATCAAGTTGATATTTGTAATTCCTTATAATAAACACAGTTACCTTTCTTTCCTAGTTTCTTAACTCCTTGGATGCCAGAGAAATATATCAGGAAGTAATGAAGCATCTGCCAGACTTTGAAATGATCCCTGCAGCATCATTAGAGGTAAACTTTTAAAAATATGTTAAGATTTCTTTAAATAATTGTTGTTTGGGTTTTTATTGGGGTTTTTTGCATTTTTCAAATCCTGTTGACACAAACCAGTATTTATTTAACTGAGAGTGACTTTTTTTCCTCTGTAGCCAAAATTATTTAACATTGTTTGTCTACGTTTACTTCTGGTGTTTAGCAAAACAACAAAAGGGGGTGTGTGTGTATTTAATAGGAAAATAGAAAAACACAGACATTGCCATTGTAACTCACTCTGCAGGTGTAACTTTCTGGTTATTTTTACATCAACTACATTGTAGAGAATCTTGTTTTAAATGTATTTTGTCAGTAATGTAAGAAAGAAAAACAAAATACTTGTTAGTCCATGATAAATTATGTATGAACTGAAATTAAAAGTCACAAAAGCTATTCATTCCTTGGAGCAAAAACTAAGAGGAAACCTCTCTTCATGCTTGTAGCAGCACTTAGTAGCTTGATCTACAATGCACATAGAAACAAAAGGTATAGAGGGTAGCATGGTTCAGAGATTTTCCTCTTTCCTGCTTATAATGTAGTAAAATGAAGTTTAGTGGAAGGAGTACATAAAAGAATTCTCTGGACTAGGTCACTCGGAGATCAGATGAATAATTAGGCCTTTGCCTTTGTTAGTATAAGTTGGGTTTTGTTTGGGTGTTTTTATCTGTGTGTTTATTGTGTTTTGAGGGGTCCCTTTTCTTCATTTAAAGGACCGTTTGGCTCATCACCGATGGCTGCTTTTCTTCCAGTTTGGAGAGAACGATAAATCAAATACACAGGAATTTAAGAAACTTAAATTTTTACTTAAAGATGAACACATTCAGGTAAGACTTCTCACTCACCTAGCACTGAATACTTACATTCAGAGAACAAGTCGGTATGTTTTTCATTATTTTTGCCTATTACTACCACTTGCCACTTCTGGTACTGAGATACACGTCGTAGATCTGTAGGAAAGCCTTTAATTAAAGCAATGAAGTTTCCCATATGGTTTGAATAATTTAAAAGTAGTTAGGAAAGATTACCTTCTAAATCTGCTCTCTCATGGTGCTGCAGATCCCACTCAGTTAATAATTAAAAGTTAACACTTCAGCATCAAATTGATGTATGTGAAACTGTATTTTAACCACTCAGAAAACCCTATAATTATCTTGAAAATTCAAGACGTATGGATTGTGTTAATTCTGTAAAGTATGTATTTTTAAAAAAAATTGTTGCATTGACTAGAAGAATTTTAATGTCACATTTATTTAGCTGTCTTTTTTGCTTCCTTGCTGCTTTATCTGAAGGAGAAAAAAGAAGGATTTCTTAAGGTTTTATTCTCCATTTTGGCTTTTAATTTAAAAAAGTAACTTAATGTAGCTGTGCTGATAGTTTTCCTCAAACAGCATAGATTGTTTTAAGACCAAAAAGGCACTACTGTTCCATATTTTTACCTTTTTTCCCCAACTCCTACTGCCTTTCAAAATATGGTAATTCATATAGATTAAGATGCCTTAATTAAAATAGCAATTTCTGTTAAATAGGTTGGCAAGTTTGACTGTCTTTCCTCACCAACCATCTGCAACAAACTATATGTCCATCAGCCTTGTTTAGCAGTCTTCAAAGGAAAAGGAACTGGACATTATGAAATTCACCATGGTAAGGGAAACTTTGGCAAGTCTAAATCATTAGATACACACTTCTGAGATGACGCTGTCTTTGGCAAATTTTTTTTCCAAAGAACAGTTCTGTAGTTTTCATATTTGCTATTTTTCCTCTGACGTTACTGTACCTTTGCACAAACTTATATCATTTCCTTTTGGGGGTGTTTTACTTTGGGTTTGTTTTTTCTTTTTTTCCTGGATAAGCAGTCATCAGATGCCAAGAGAGGTATTTTGTCTTTACTATCCTGTCTATTTCAACATAATTTATGTACTTACCTACAAATGAAATCTCTGAAGCTGACAAGACAATGGTGCTTCTGCTTTGGGTGGGATAACCAAGGAATGCTATAAGGCACACCCTTCGTAGAGGCTGAACATGCTAGTTATACAGTGCTTCCAACTTGAGAAACGTGGATTAGACTCTTCATGTGTCACTGCACTAAAACTAATTCCATGCTTTATTGTCTTTCATCCAAGAAAAACCTACACTGAGACTTTTACCACTTCATTCCCAATGTAGTGGTTTCCTTCCAGGAAAGGTTGGAACTATGTTACTGTGTACTGCTGAAAGGATTCAAAAATGTTAGTTGAAGAAGAATGAAGCCTGAAGCAAAACCGTAGGTTGCAGCAATAGGCGTAGCTTCGTCCAGAATGTGGCACGATGCAATTATGTAAGATGAAGTTCTAATTTTTCAGCCTCTGAACTATTAGCAACAGCTTGCTAGAATGGAGTCAGAGCCTCAGTACCATAATAAAGAGAGGAGACAGGCTTTTGACCGCTTAGAAAAGATTAGTCATGTCTAAGGGGGAAAAATAATCCCATACATCTAATGATAGAAAGGAAAAGCGTTATACTCTTTGCAATTTTCACTCCAGCAGGGAAGCCAAGAAGGGCTCATATATATACAGCATTTTTAGATATTTATAATGGTGAAACAAAACAAAATATTTACAGATAGGGTATGAGAAATGCATCGAAGTGCAGTACATATGTTCTTTTCTGAATGATTTATTTTACTATTTACAAAATTGATAGCACCTAGAATGTTTACCAACAGCAGTCTTACTTCAGTATTTATAACAGTGTGATAACCCAAAGGAATCAGGCTTTTTTTATATGCTGTTTTGAAAGGCTTCAATAGTTTAAAATCTAACAACAGTAATAAATCTTAGTAAGTCATTGTGCAGTGACCTGAGATTTAATTACCCTGAGGTTCTTATCCTTCGTTCATTTCAAGACAGAAACTCTCATTTCAGTTGACAAATACATGCATGAAGGGTATGAAAAGACTTGATCTTTGCCCACTGGAGCTGTGTCACCAAGACCTTCATTTACACATAAATAGGGTGACTTGCCAGTATCTTTTATTTTGCTTCAAGTCTTTAATGTGTGAATACCTTTGCCAAGGTAGGTGTATCTACAATAGTAAATTTTTAATTCCATCAAATGCTAGGAAAATGGTAAAACAGCCAATAGTCCAGTCACAAAAACCCCCCAATCCTTTTATTTAATAAAAACATGGGTTTTGTCTTGGATAAAACATATATTTGGCTAATATTGGGTAAATATCCAGGTTAATATTTAGCCAAATGTCAAATATCATTTATAGTTTTTCTTACCTATGTTGGCTTGGACAGTTTAACACTGTCTTTCTGAGAAAAAGCAAGTCACTACCTCTTTAATTTATTTTGGCAGGCCGTATTTAAAGATCAGTCCAGGGATCTGAAGGGTTCATGTCACTATCACTGAGGTTTTTTTAATGAGATCTGTCATACAGAAAAATGAAGTTTCCTTTCTACATTATTCTTTGAAGGAAAGAAGATCTTATATGACATCGTGGCATTTGCCAAGGAAAGTGTCAACTCTCATGTTATCACTCTGGGACCTCAGAACTTTCCTGACAAAGAGAAGGAACCCTGGCTTGTGGATTTCTTTGCACCGGTAAGTATTTCATATTTACTTCTTTCCCTTCTAGCATGTTGTATAACTGTGTAACACAAATTAGCAGTATCTTGAAAGTATCCTTCCACATCATGAGACGGTATTGTAACTTCTTATTCATTGGCAGCACTAGTTCCTAAACTGTGTGGGGTTTCTATTTAGTGGAGTCTGTTGTCAAAGCAGGGTATTATTCATCTCAAACATTCTCCTGAGAGTCAGCTGCAGGGAAATCAACTGTGCTTACTTGCATTTTGTTTTCCAGTGGTGTCCTCCTTGTCGGGCTTTGTTACCAGAGCTGAGAAAAGCATCCAAACACCTTTATGGTCAGCTTAAATTTGGAACACTGGACTGTACTGTCCATGAAGGGCTTTGCAACATGGTAAGCTGCAGAAAACAAGGAAATACAATACTTTTAAAGAGTATTATTTTCTTCTAGTTGGAGGTAGGGGCAGACAATGCTTGCTTATTTAATGTTACTTTCTTAAAGGGTAATAAGCAAAACAGGACACCTGTATTCTTTTAGTTTCAAAGGAACAAACTACGTAACTACTGCAGATAAAAGTTAATGCAAAAATACAAGTCAGTTTTGCTCTGATTGCATAATGTTATTGGAGACTCTGGAAGTGTCAAAATCTAGTAATTCCTAAAGCAGGAAAAATAAAACCTAAAGCAGGACAGAAAGTCTTTTAATATATCTGTAAATACATACGTGCATTCTTCTTGTTCTTCACATAGGAGGATTCCAAACAGTAAAACATTTTAAAATGCAAGTTTTCAATTGAAATAATGTGTTTTGGTTAATTTTATATTCTTTTTCTTCTGTAGCAACCAGTATCTGCAAAACAACTTTAATTCACTTCACACTGACTTGGCTTTTGGTTTTGCAGTGCCTTAAGTAGTCCAGGATCAATTTCAAATTAAAGAAAGTTTATTATTTACCAGTTTACACTTATTTGAAGATACAGTAGTGGAATGAACAAAAAAAAGTGGAACAAGCGAAAAAGGACAAGCTTTTTAAAGTCTTATGTGTATTTACACTCTGAAGAATTCAAATCATGGAAGCATCTGTGTTTGATAGGAAACAGTACAGTTATTCATACAGTGCAGGTGTTTCCACGTAAAGATTGGGAATAGCTTTAAAGTTAAGGTAAGGTATACCCATGGATTAACTCCTGTATTTGTGCAGAATGGCAAAAGAGCTACTGACTGCTTTTTAAATCGAGAACAGACTATGCCATCTCTGAATATACATGGCATCTTCTCTGTACTGATTCATAATGGTTTCAAATTCCCATCTGCATGTAAGTCTGAGCAGTTGCACTGTACAAACTGCAATAGATCAGTAAGTGTGAGCCACAAATACCAATGGCAGTTAAAGTACAAGAAACCTAATAATTTCTTACAATTTCTTACTGTCTGTTTTGTTAGCATAACATCCGAGCTTATCCAACAACAGTTGTGTTCAATCAGTCTGATGTTCATGAATATGAAGGACATCACTCTGCTGAGCAGATCTTGGAGTTTATAGAGGTATGTAAATTATAATCCTTGTTGTTGTGGTTATGCTCATCCACAAACATGTTCTTTATTTGGAAGATTCTAAGATGTAGTGGGGTTGTATTATTAATTAGACTAGTAAGGTAAAGAGTGGAAAAAAAAAAAACTTCAGCAAGAGTGATCTAGCAACTGTCAGTCACAGACTTAACACCTAATTTTCCTTCTCCGACAAGTAGTTTCTGTGAGATCATAGCAAATAATTTAAGATCGCTTCCAATCTGCAAAGTAATAGTAATGATTTCTATCTCACACAGAGGATAAATGAATTAAAGATATGGAATGCTTTAATATGATGGTGAAAACATTTCACATGCACAGCTTGAAATAAGAGGAGGTTCACATTTTTGTGAATTAGCTTGCTGCCCTCCATGCTTCTCAGCTTTTTCTTGAAATTTCTTAACTGACAGCACTGCAAATCATTGCTACTCATCAGTATTGCTGCCAGAGTTCTGGCACCCGTCTTTTCCTCCAGCATTCAGGTTCTCTCACTGCTAGATCCAGAGGCTGTTTTCCACTCTTTCAAGAGTGTATTAATTCTCTCCAGGTAGCCAAGAAAAAGCAAGTTTAAGAGCACCCATGCAGGACCAGGTAGAGATCAATCTTTTTCAGGTGCACCTTATTTATTCTTCTACATCCCAGCCTAACTAGCGTGGCTGAATCTCATAATGCCTGTGCTTGCCAGGTAAGCTGAATTTCCTCCCTTTTGCCTCTCTTGATGGAAGAGAGACAGAAAACCTCCCTTTTGCAGCCCAACTGTATTGTTTTAGATAGATTTTCTCAGCAAATCAGGCATATGAAAGTTAGGTTGAAGGGATGACTTCTGATGCCTCCATGCCTTTCAGTGGTGTGGAGTCTTCCCAACCATACCAGCAAGCATAGCTCACTAAAAGAGGGACATTCTCAGGATTTTGTATTCTGTTTGATGTCATGGTGCTAGATACGGTGTACTTTACTGTTGCAAAGTGTATGTCTACAAGCTGTCCTTACTTTAGGATCTTCGGAATCCATCGGTAGTGTCCCTAACGCCAGAGACATTTGTTGAATTAGTTCAGAGAAGAAAACGAGAGGAAATCTGGATGGTTGACTTCTATGCTCCATGGTGTGGACCTTGTCAGGCTTTAATGCCAGAATGGAAAAAAATGGCCAGGGTAAATGACATTCAGACATTTTTCTGCTTTTGTGTCCTTTTCTGTGGAATTACTGAGACAGTACAACTGCTGTCTTAGGGGTTTGTCAAAGTCCAGTGACTAATATTGTGGACAAAACAGGGAATTCCTAACTGACAGTTTTATACTGTTTCAAATACGAAGTGTTTGTTTGTTTGTTTTAAGGTTCATTACAGTGTATATACTGTACTCCAGGTTTTGTTGTTAATACAAGTGTGTTTTCCAAGATCTAAGGAACTTTAGAGGAACTAACTTTTTTTGATGCTTAGTGCTTTAGATAAAGAGCCTTACATCTGTTTAAAACAAAGTAGGAAAAAAAGATTTATCCATAAATTAGATAAGAATTGGTTTGCAAGATCATTATAGTGTTCTCTCATTTGCAAAAGTAATTACTTCATGGACAACCATCTGGGTTTTGCTGGGTGTGTTTCTAGGAATATGAACTTGAAACTCTGGGGGTTGGGGGAATAGGCTTTGGAAACAAGTCCATGACTTCCAGGCATTTAGAGCTCACCTAGGCTAGGAGTTCTAGCTAAGGTTCTATATTCTGGTCACACGTCTGTGAAGTTTTAGTAGCTAGCTCTATAGTACATGTTTAGTAATCATTAGCTTCACTGCTGCCTATGGCAGGTGGTTTGTGCCATTGCAACAAATACAGTGTGTTTAAGACACAGGCCAGCTGTGCAACTGATAGCACATCTGCACTGCACCAGATTCTGTCATAATTCTTGAGCCTGTGATGTGAAACATGGTAATATGGTAGTCCTTATTCTAAATAATGACACTCACGTACCTTCAAGGCAAGGTATCTCGTGAGCCATGTGCAAGCTTATACTAAAATAGGTATGTGCATGATGGGAATGCACCTGGATTGCTGGCTCTAATTAGCTACCAGTGACTCATTTATAAGAAAGAAAAAAACCTCGTGATAATCTTGGTTTGTTTTGTTGGGTTTTTTTTCCCCAACTAAGTGATTGAGGCTTTAATTCTGAAGTATTATAGTAGTATTGATTAGCACATTTGATTGTAGGTTTTATTCTTGTTTTTCAGATGTTGAATGGATTAATCAGTGTAGGCAGTGTGGATTGCCAAAAATACTATTCTTTCTGTCACCAAGAAAGTGTTCGAGGATATCCTGAAATAAGACTCTTTCCTCAAAAATCAAACACAGCTCATCAATATTAGTAAGTAGCCTATTTTGATTTGGGAAATGTTAGGTGATAAGAAACAACATGGATATATATCATCTGCTGTATAGAAAAGATTCATCACAGCTGTAAAATATGCTGTTATGATATTACTGTCCTAGATGTTACTCAGTTTGTTACTTGAAACCAGTGTCATTTTATTTTGCCATTTCATTTCAGTAATTTGAACTGAGACAGCTTCAGGAATCTTAATGTTTATTTCTTGTTCTTTAGTGATTGCTACTTTTCTAACTTTATTGCCTCTTAAATTATATGATATAAAAATATTAGGCCTCATTGCTTGCAGCCTTATCTTTAGAGAACAGAGGGACGTAGCCATCTGATCATCCTTCCTGCTAACAGTCTGTTAGCACCATTGCAAAAATTGTCCACTGTATATCTAGTCATCCCGTTTATTATATCACTAGTGTGGAAACATTAATAATTAACATGGCAAAACAAAAATTCAGTGGGTAACAAAATCTGGCTAAGCCGAACAGCCTGTCTCCTTCATTCCACGGTGCTGTTTGAAGATCCAGGGATTTCAGGAAGCACGTTCATATTTCAAGATAGATAACATCTGAAATAGCAGATGTGTTGCTTCATTGTTTTTCAAATTGGAAAGTTCTGTTAAATGCTGGCAGATAATGAATTGTAATGCCTCTTCATTGTAGTGCGTAATAGCAGACTTCAGTAGCTTTCATCATGGAGCTGCTTGCTTTTTATTCAGTTCTAGACAAAGTTTCTCTTAAAAGCAGAAATCTCTTTCTTATTGAAAACAACAGTTGGTGAATGTGACTGTTAAGTGCCAAACTCCTAATCATGAGTGAGCTATTTCTTGTGAAAATACGGAATTTTGTCTCTCAAACCACCAAAAACTATCAGGGCAGATTTTAACCAGGTAACTTTACTGCAAAATACTTTGTTAAAAAGTTGTAAATTAGTGAATATGAATCCAGAATTAATATTTTCTCTAACCTGCCACTGGAATTTCAAAACTAAGCAATGCCCTGGAATTCCAAATAGTAAATCCTTGTCCATGTTATCAGTTTGCCTCACTTTTCAGCTATCAAATAGTTGTTTTATTGTAATGCTTGAAAATCAATTAGAAAATGTACTAAGATATTTCAATTTAATTCTCATGTTTCTTAAAGTGTGCAATTGTATCTGGACTTGTTAACAAAGATTCTTAATTAAAAATAGCTCTAGCTCTCAAAGCTTACATGCTCCAAACCAAGTTTTACTCTCCTGACAGAATTTTCTTCTCTTTATCTTCCAGTCCTTAATTCTGCATCTTTGAATTGTAATAACTTTTATTTACTCAGATTTAAAAGCCACATAGCAATATATCCTAAACCATATGCATTTAAGTTCATTATTTCATTATCTCCACTCTACAGGGATGTTTGAGTTTGTTGTTGTGTTTGGGTTTTTTAGGGGTTGGTTTGTTGGTTTTCCCAACATAATTCAAACCGCTGTGCAACTGGACTTTTATTTCCTTTTCAATCATTTTACAGTAGCTACAATGGATGGCACAGAGACTCATATTCACTGAGAGGCTGGGCATTGGGGTAAGTTGCTGCATTAAACTTTGTTCACAAACCACTTACATAATTTGCTTGCTAGGAGAAATGAATATTTAAATGCTGAAGAATTAGAAACACTTAGGTACCTGTATTATTAAGATTTCCATATCCTTTAACTCAAGAAATGGCATACTCCCTACTGCCCACCCATTTCCTGAAGATAATGTTATTATCTTGCCTACCACTTTTAGAAAGTGACTCTTGCAGCACAAAGTGTAACGTAGGGATTTGCTGACTACTACTATTCTTAATTTCAGAATTTTTTTTTGTACTTAAATGGAACTTGGATATGCTCAAAGTTTAGAATGGTTTAGGACTGTTGTTCTTCATTTCCACAGATACTTACCACAAGTGTCTGTAGACCTGACTCCTCAGAGTTTCACAGAAAAAGTTCTGAACGGAAAAGATCACTGGATCATTGACTTTTATGCTCCTTGGTGCGGACCGTGCCAAAATTTTGCTCCTGAATTTGAGATCCTTGCAAGGGTAGGTTTTTAACTGTATTAGCACATTTTTATAATGAGTAAAATGCAGTTCATCAGCACCTTCTTCTTACCAATCATCCAAAAATTGCATATCCCTAATGAACCCCCTTCTAATTGAAAGGCCACACTTTTACCTCCCACTTGCCTGCGGGAGTTGTCTCTTGCAGAGACATATACACAGGCCCTCTTTTGAGACAGATCTCAGCTTATGATGGGATGGGCTTTGGAACTGTCATGCGCTTTGCCCCAGATTGAAGTAGAAGTGTTCCACTGAACATGTTGTGACTTCTAATACAAAGTTAACTGCCTGAGAAGCAAACAAGCAAGTACTCTTGAGATATTTAGCTGCACTCCTGGCTTATTCAAATTATTTGCTTACAGTCACCCACTGAAACTTGAAGTTTGATTCTAATAAACATTTCTTTTTAGGCTGTAAAAGGAAAAGTAAAAGCTGGAAAAGTTGACTGTCAAGCATATGGTCAGACCTGTCAAACTGCTGATATCAGAGCCTACCCTACTGTCAAGTTTTACCCCTACCAAGGAACAAAGGTAAAGTGAAGTGTCTCCTTTTGGTATGCTTGTGAGCGAGTTCTTTTAGTAGATGTATTTCATTTCACATTTAATACGCTATTTCTGTAACATATTAAAGTGCATTGTTTAGATATTCTGGAGATTCATTAATAATCAATATTGGTAACACTTAAAATAGTAGGACAGTGATACAGTAATAATGTGTTACTGAAAATAAGGAACTGTAAGTTAATAGAACAGTAACTAAAATGTGGGTTTAACTAGAACTAGGGTTTAATTTTGCAGGGATCTCATGTAAGAAAATGTTTTTCAACTTTATCAGTTCTACCACCTGCTATCCAAAAGCAGGCAAAGCCTCTCTTGAAATGTGGACTTCATTTTGGCTAAGAAGAAATAGTCCTTCAGTGTAATCACAATACTTAATTATGACATACAACATGACTTAAATAATACATTTTAAGATAGAAAAGAAGATTAAAAATATTGAGTTGTGTTCTGGCTGAAAAACCACTTCAGTATCAGTGACAACATGGTCTAGTGTGAGGCACAAGGGCTAATGGGTTAAAACTGAAACTGGAAGTTCAGGTTACATATAAGGAAGAAGTTCTTTAGTGTGAGGGTGGTGAGGCACTGGAACAAGTTGCCCAAAGAAGTGATAAATGCTCCATCCCTGGCAGTGTTCAAGGCAAGGGTGGACAGGGCCTTGAACGACATGGTCTAGCCTGAGGTGCCCCTGCCCATAGCAGGGGACTGGAAGTGACAATAACAGACTTTGTAATGGCTGTCTCCATTAAATATTTAGCTGAATAAATTTGAGAAAACTCATAAGTATTTCAGGTTTCTTTAAGGCTCAAGACAAAATTTCTATAGTTTTGGAGTTGTTCTTACTATAAAGACAGTTCACATTGTCTAAACAGAGATAAAAATATAACAATGAATCATAAATCAACATACCAGAGCCATTGGCTTCCTCCTTGTGCTCCTCTCGAATTCTGTCTAAACGTAAGCAGAATTTCTATTCAGTGTAGAGCATGGATAATGTGTTCCACAATTATTTCTTTTCCTTTTTTAAGAAAAGTGTGCTTGGGGAATACATAGACAGCAGGGATGCAAAAGGTATCGCTGACCTCTTGAATGAAAAACTAGAAGCAATTCAAGATAAAAGAAAAAAGTCTAGAAATAAGGTAAGAAAACTTTAAATGGCTATTCATCACAATGACTGTTTTGCAAAAGGCCCCACAATAAGTAATGTGTTTGCTTTGTCCGGGAAGTATTAAATTCCATTTCTTCAAATAGAACCAGGTAAATTTTGCTTTTAGTCTTGTTTTGGTTACTATTATCTATTTTAAACTTAGTTTTCCATGTTGACATATGTAGCAGAGAATACTGCAGTTGCAGCAGAAGTTATAGCAAGATTTATCAGAATTTATAGATGTCCATGGGACGGCTGCATTACCGATACATGGTTGAGCTGCACTGTATCTTGAGCATAATCTTTAGATTTCATATGCAGGCATTAAACTACAGAGGCTGATTAGTGTAAGAGTGAGATTGACATTTTAACTCAGAAGATAGTAAACACACAGCTGTTAAGAAGTATCCTGAATTCTGTTTAGGAAACACAGAGAAATAGAAAATCATAGAAAAAAAAATCTTGATTTTATTTGTACTTTCAGATTAACTTGTTTGTTTTCTTGTCACTAGGATGAACTCTAAGTGGTACTGAAGGTAGATACAATTAAAAATATGCTGAAGCTGTGAATATAGAAGACACCATGAGGAAAATAGAAGGCTGATTACATTCATGACAGAACTAAAACGACGACAGCTACTTTGAGTTCATGGATGTACATGACTATGACTTCTGTTAAACTGTGGGGAGATGAAAGCATTTTGATTTTGGTGGAGGCATTCAGTGTTTCTGCAAATGAATTCTGCATGTCCCTCTTCTGATGTACCAACTACCTTCTTCCTTATCAAACATTAGGGGTGACCAGAAATGTGGACTTTTGCCTACCCATTTACTAGTTCCTTATAATTTTTTGTCTCTTTCCAAACACTCTTTGAATGTGGCACTCAGCCTGTGGCTGAATATGCACTCAAACCACTCTGCAATGCAGAAACACAATGAGGGGTTGTCTATTTAAAAGACAAACAGTTTTACCTGGTGATTATTCTGCTTTGGGATTGCATTGTTGTGTAATCAGTTGTTAAAAAATAAAATCAAACTGGTAGCAGGATTGGTTTCTGCCCTTGAGCGGATTACTGTGTTGTGGCAGTGGATGTTGTGGCAGTGGAACCTTGAAGAGCATCTTTAGCTGTTTGATTTAGGAGTGTGAGTTTTTCTCTGTTTGCTTGGTTTTTATCAATAAGTAAAAAACATTACGAAGGACTCCAAACTCTGTTTCATTGACTTTCAGATGTTAAAGTTATGCCATAAAAGTATCTGCTTAAGTTATTAGGTGATAACTTTATTACTGTCTTTTTACATATGAATGTATTCTGTGGACATGTTTAATGTCTTTTGGTATTACCACTCTTTTCTGGAGACATATTTTGGGTTTGTTGTTTTGTTGGGGTTTTTTATATAAATTTAGGCAAGCAGCATAGCAAGTGCCTTTTTTTTAATTTAATAATGAACACTGTACATTGCAATATCTCCTCCTCCATCCTAATAGAATTCCCACTCTTTAGTGTAGTACTTTCCATAGCTTCTCAATAGACAAGAAAAAATACCGAAGACAACACAATGTCTGCTGCATTTACGAGTTCAAGATTGAAATGTTTCATGTTTTCAATAAAATGATGCTGAGAACTTGTCAGATGGACTTTACTCCCTGCTCTCCCTGGGTTTAGATTTGACAGATAGTGCTTATTACCCCTTCAGCCTTTTCCTAGAACCACTCTAGAGGTGCTGTTCAAGTGGTAGGGCAAGTGTGATGACATGCATGTTTTGATTGAATGCCATAAAACTTCTCAACTCAAAGCCAGGCACAAGCACTCTCCAAGAGTTGCTGTTACTTAGGACTTGCTGCACTATTAAGTAAACATTGGCAGCTTTGCCAAATCTCTCAAATTACAGGCAGCAGACTGCGAGCCTGACCTTGTACCTTTTCCTTCTCCTGTAACTACACATGCACAAAGAAAGGGAAATACATAAAGCAAAAAATACATGTATGCTGTACAATAGTTGGCATATGGAAGCCTAACGGCTTTTAAGTTCATCTCTAGCATCCTATTTTGCTTTAATTAAGGATGGCTATGGCTGCTTAGTGTCACTGAACTGATCAGCTATTATGCCTTACACTAAACCAACAAGCTCCCAAGACACATTTGGCTCCTTTAGCTTCTGCTGCTGCTAAAAGGTATAAAAATAGAATCAAGAGAATATGACAAAACTTTCAAGCAACATACTGGGTTTATATGGTCTGCAGTTGGAAAGACCATGTTGTGATCAAACCTGGCAAGTTTCAGTTTTTCCACTCATGGGCATTCCTCAGGTTTCATTAGTTGTTCCATATATTTTTATCAGCTGATAAAAGCTTGAAATGTTTTAAAGTCTTCTTTAAAACTGGACTGCACAAAAGAAAGATATTTCATTTACTGAAACTTTGCATCTGAAAAGAGCGACATTTCAAGTCCAAATACTTTCATACTTGGTTTTCTCACTATGCTACAATTCAGTATCAAGTTTTATTTCCGTCTGTATGTAAGCCACCACACTTCGTATAAAAAACAACTAAAGGTAAATCATCGGCATACAAAGTACTTACCCCCAACATTAATCAGGCTTCTTTTTCTACTTATTTTTTATGGTCTAATAGACTTCTCTGTATGTTACCAGATGATAAGAGAAGTTAATTACAGTTAGTTGGGCATAAAGAAGAAAGTTTCCTAAATTAATGTATATAGTCAGTGTATTCTGCAGCCTATTTCTTGGCTAAGGCTACAGGAGTCATGTCTGTTAACTCTTGGCATGTATTCTTCACAACACATCCTGTAAGGAAACATCTACCTCATTTAAATGTCAGTATTTCAAAAAAACATTCAGGAGCTGAATTAAGTTAGGGTTGGGATTTTTTACAGAATGCAATACACAGTAAAAACAAATTCATTCTGGTAAATTCTTACTGCACAACTGAGCTGGAATGGAAAACACTGCCTGAGAGATGGCCTCTGCTTTCCAGGGCTTAAGGGACACACAGCAAAATATAGCACAATATACTGTTTTTTCCATAAGTCAGCTCAAACTTACATGAAGAAGTAGATATAATTTCTGTATTTTATAGGCTACCATGGAGCCATATAAAGAATGACCTTATTCCTCTCTTTTCCATCCTCATGAAGTACCGGATCCATTAACAAGAACACACTTTAACCAGAACTGATTACAGATCCTTTCAACCATTAGAAATTCATTTGGCTGACCTGGAGTTTCCAGAAAATCATTTTCCTGGTAGAAAAAGCTATCGTTTTCTTCCTCCTGTGTACATTAAACAATCCCAGTTGTGCCGTCCTAAATATACAGCTTTTTCATTGGGTAGCTAGTTTACTTTCCTTGTGTCAGAAGATTCTCAGTAACAGAAGCCCACGCCCAGGATACTGTGTTTCATTTTTGCTGAGGCTATATAAGAAGAAGATCCTACATAAACAATGAGGAAAAATTACTATATTCCCATACTGTTCCTACAACTGTAATTCAGTGCTCTCTTTTGATGATGTTCTCTTTATTATCCTACCTTTGATCACTGGATCATTAAGTCTTGAACTTCATTATTCTAATTATATACTAAAGTGAGTAAACTGTGTCTATATTGCACAATTCTTCTGCTGAGCTTTGAGGCTGAAGCAGCATGCAAGAAATACCTGTATGCCTGGCCAGCCTGTAGAGCCACGGAGTACCACTTGATGTTCTGGCTGTACCTCCTATTCTGCTTTGTTCTTTTTTAGCGTAAGCACACTCCTGTGCTGTAAAGTTCCCCTGTTCCACAGTCACTGCTGTCAGAATAAGGCCCATGTATGGAATTACAGCCATAGTAATACAGGTCTTTGTGCTTAAGGCATCACACAAGATGTGGTAGCTCTTGCAGGACATGGTGTGACACACACAGCCGCACTCAGTTCAGCTGAGGTAGCAAACCTGTCACCTTTTCACTTTTCTGCTCTCAAGGTGTTTGAGTGCTAAGCTGCAGCACATCAGTATGCATGTGCACTAACCTAAAAGGACCAGGTCTCTGCAGGACTTTGTATTTATATTTGTGGTACAACCTAGAACAGCAGGAAACAGTCTTAACTTTAGGCACTCCGAGCTTTCACTTCAGAATGTTACCTTGTTGCAGATCAATTAGAGCACAGGGATCTAACAGGCTAAAGGCTAAATAAATACAGCAGTATACATACAAACAGTTAACAAAATGCCTTTAAAGTCTTGGACAAGTGAGAAATGCGGGTTTGATTCTGAACTCAGAAGTCCAGAGGCAGGAACACAGAGCTGGCTGCTGTTTTGGCAGACAACCTCAAGCACACAAGACACCTCTAGCCAAATACAGATGAGAGGTACTGGAAGAAAGTATCAGGTTTTGCACCAAAATGGAACAAGTACATAAAAGTAATAGTAGCCATGAATGCTGGCATTTCTATGTTGAGAGTAATCACTATTCAAATACTATACTATAGTCAACCACTATTTGTTATAGAATACACCTGTAAAACCCACATTATACCTAACTAGCAGATAATGTGGGATTTAAAAACTGTTTTCTCTGTACAAAACTTTAAAAAACCAATACTTTGTTCACATCACAAAGAGCTGTACAATGTGTTTGTGCAGACATACGGAGATCACCACTGTTCCCGATACCTTGGGTGGACACCAGGAAGCAAATTTCACAGGTTCGGGACACTTACCACAAACAGCTTTTCTTCATACAGCTGCCATGTTTCCTCTGGGCATAGACACCAACAGGAAAGGGATCTGCCCTCACTGCAGCACATATGCAGCTACGACAGGGCTTCAGTCCTCCACCTCTTCAGAGATAGATTCTCAGCACATTTAGACACCACCAAGATGATATTTTCTCCTACAAGTATTACATCCTGTGCTGTAACTTAAGCGAGCGCAGCCAGCCCTCGCCCCAGCTGAGCTGAAAGCCCGGTTTGTGCCAGCAGGCGGCAGTGCTGAGGCCGGCGCAGGGCTGCTGCAGGCCCTCCCTCACGCAGTTTACGTTTCATAAGCACAACAAGGTAAAGGAACCTGCTGCTCGAACTGTGCTGGGTTGGCTTCGCACCGACCTTGTCAGCGAAAACAACTTGTACTACGGTAAACTTCAAACGTACTTTGTCCCTGTGCCACAAGAAATAACAATGCACGGGACCCTGTACTACACAAAGTTCCATTTTGAAGACAAAGTCCAGGAAACTTCGCTCAAAACTGAAATTACAGCACCACGTGCAGGTGACCAAAGGCTAAATGTTTCTAGGAGTTGGTAGGGAGTATTTCCTAGTAATTCACTACGTTAGCTACAGGCACTGCCTTACCTGGTTTGGGCAGTTCTTTCGTTTCTTTCTAACTTCAGCAGTGTTGTGCTTTTCTCCCACCTTCTCTTCGACAGGCTCATAAATGAAGCACCACAAAATTCCCAGAGCTGAGGGCAGGATTCTTGTGTTTCTGGCAGCCAAAACACACCCTTCTTAAGAATAACCTTCCAATATGATGACTGGCATAAATTAGCTTTTCTGCATATCTCTCACTTGTAAGAAAGCTTATTTACATGCTGGCTATTTTCTGCACACAAGTCATCTTTAGCACTTCAAAGGTGAGGCTACAATTACTTCTCTCCTTCAGAACGGCAATGAGGTTTTACAACTCATCATTCACATTTACATGCTTTTGTCATCATAAGCGTGTTGACTACATTGGACCATTCACCTACCAAAGCTCTGTTCTTTCTCCTCAGGACTTCTCACACCACAGCTCCTGCATACCTCACAGGTTGCTCGTTTCCAGAACTTGCTTAACCTCCAACCCTGCATTTGTGCTTTAAGCTTTACACCACTAAACCATACGCCAGCATAAGGCAGCACTACCCCTGAAATGAGAATCCCACCTTTTGTCCTGCTCACATGCCCATGGCAAGACAGCTTCTGATACAGTTTCGTACTGCAGCAGATAAAAGAAAACTCACTCGGCAAAAGTGGTAATGGCACATAAAAAAAAAAATCCTTAAAACTTAAGTTTTGGGGTTTATATTCTAGGAGCCAGCAAGTCCCTTTCCCAGAACTAATCACAGGTTTTTCAGCTTTAAGATAGGAGGATACTATATACCAGGTTAATATGAAGCAATCAAGATATGTCATTCATTTTCAGACCTCCTTGGATTTTTTTCTTTATCTAGTCTACTTAAGATAGATGATGGAAATACCTGGAGATTTTTCCTGAGGAATGTGTTCTACTTCCTGGAAGAACTGGGCCATGGCAATACCACTATCCGTTGGACAAAATGGGCTTCCTGTCTCACACAGCACTGTGTTGTAAAGCAGCTGGGGAGAAGGTGGGAGAAGCGCATGAAAGAGAAGTGTGTTATTTGTGGGAGAAGTGCATTATTCACACATTCTACTGCTGCTGACCTGTAGAGCTGTCCAGAGGTCCTGCTCCATTAGAAGAGATGAGTTTCAAGGTAGAGAGAAGCAGACATGCTTACATCACACACAAAGCTGGTGACCACCAAGAGTGCAATCACTGCAAAGCAAACAGAGAGCTTAGCTGCTGATCAAGAAAATGGGATGCTATAACACCTAACTGCTCCACCACATGGAACAGACACAAGTATATTTTAGTCACTTTATTTGTATCTATATACATTACATTTTGATTCTCCAAATAGTCAAGGCAG
>JBCJKH010044349.1:0-10429 GCA_039877255.1 Loriculus beryllinus
CCCCTCCCCCCCTTTTTTCTTGCCATTTGGCTCTTTCTTTCTATTTTTGTCCCATGAAAGCAGAAGGGACAGAATGAGACATCAAGGGCTGGAGAATGGAGCATCAGGGAGGGGGGAACTTGTGGGCTGGGCTGAAGCCTCAGCTCTGGGCACCTGAAAGAGGGATGAGTGGCTCTTGGTGTGCCCCCCAAAAGCCAAGTGCTCCCCAGCTCCCTGTCCTGGCCAGGGAACAGGGAACTGATGTTAGATCTGGGGGACCCAGATGCTGTAGTGGGGACCAGCAAACCCCATGGTGGATCTGTCAGTGCATGGGGGACCCTGGCTCTGGTTCAAGCTCATGGCCATGTGGCTCTGGGCTCCAGCATGGCCCCAGTTGGGGTTCTGGGGTGCTGGGTACATCCCTGCTTGGTTGATTTGTCAGCATGGAGTGACGGAGCCTGGTTTAAATCCCAGACAAAGCCCAAGGCGGGTGGTGGATGTGGTGGGAGCCGGGCGATGGATGCAATGGGCGCCGGGTGATGGGTGCGATGGGAGCCGGGCGGTGGTTGTGTCCGTGCCACCTCCATGACCAGGCTGGGGATGTGTCCGAGTCCCCTCGGAGCCCGGAGATGGGATGATTTAGGAGCACGGATCGTTGCTGCAGTCAATGGGTGGGAGATGTTCAAGTGCCGGTGCCGGCTTTGTGCTCCCCGCGCCGCACGCCGGCTCCGGAGCCATCCTCTGCATGTTAATGCTGGGAGCAGAGCAAGAGCCAGTTCCAGTGCTGCTGGGGGGCTGTGGGACCCCCGCGCTTGCCCGCTGCCCCCACCCTGGCATGGATCCGTGTCCCATCTCCAGCAGTGCACTGGGGGGGATGTCACCATGGGTGGCTCCGGTGGCAGGGGACACAGGGACAGCCCGGCAGCGCAGTTGGAGGCTTGGCAGGATGGTGGTGGCACCCATCCTCCATCCCGACCCCACAGTGAAATCAAACTCTCTCTGGGCTAATGGCATCTTGTGAAGTGGGGTTAATCCTGCTCCCCCCGCCCCCCCACAGTGGCTCCGGGAGGCTGGTGTCAGCCTGGCCCTGCAGTGATTTATGGCCCTATGACATCACCGAACAGGCAGGGAGCAGGTGAGCGGTGACCTCCCAGCCCTCTGCTCTCGTTGCAGGTCAAGGATGGTCCATGTGATGGGGGATGCCGGCTGCTGGCTCCTGCTCGGGCTCTCCCTCCTCCCCATCATTGTCCTGGGTAAGTGCCACCAGCCCTCATGAGCCTCTATGAGAAACCGCAGCAAACGATGCACTATCAGCCATAATAAGGAGCAAGGGTGAATAATCACCAAGGGGCGGGGGGGGGGGGGCACCCACCTCCCTGCCCTGGACTGAAGGGGATTAGCTAGGGAGAAGCCCCCCCCGGCGACCATGGACCCCCCATGCTGGGATCCTGGCACGTGAGACCTTAAATCCTTAATCCCACTGCTGGCACCCAGCTGTGGAGCTGAGACCCCCAGGGATTTGTCATCTCCATGAGCCCATGTGCCCCCCCCCCATCCTGCTGCACTGGGGGCTTTGGGATCCCCCCCACCCTGGCAGCCTCCCTGTGCATCTTGGGGTGCAATGGCAAATGAGGAGCAAGGGGGGGCAGGTGCCAGGCAGGGATTAGTGGCAGTCCCTGGTTCCCCCCACCCCAGTGTGGGGAGGGAGAGCTGGGCCATGGGGATTTCCATGTGCTGGGATTTGTGGTGATGGAGCTGGGAGCCTGCACAGGCTGGAGCAGGATTAATGCGGGAGGAGGAGAAGAATGTGGTGCTGCCACATTTTATCCCAGCATGGGACTGGCTTTGCTGTCGGGGCCACAGGGCTTGAATGGTGCCGAGTTGTTGGCAAGGGGCTCACCTCTATGGGCAGGGATGGGGAGTGCTGGCATCCCTATGGCGAGCAGCACGGGACCCATGAGTGCAGAGCAGCGGCTACAGCCTGGCAACGTCTGGGTTGGGGTGTGAGGGATTGGGCTCAGTTGTGGGTTCAGCCCCAGAGAGGCAGATTTAAGGGACCAAGTTGGTCTGCAGGCACTCGGCAGGGATGCTGCGCATTGTCCTGCTTCACGCTCTTCCCTTGGAACCACAGAAGGGCCCAGACCAGAGCCCCCAGCACCCTGCGGTGCCCCCGGTTCAATGAACACGAGCTCTGCAGGGGCTCCCGCCGCCCATCCCCGCGGTACCTGGGCACCTCTCCCCGCAGGCTCGCAGGACGATGGGAAGGTGATCCACATCAACAGGGTGCAGCACGAGGCGGTGCGCGTGGGGCTGGGGGAGCCCGTGGCCCTGCCCTGCCTCTTCCTGCTCCATCCCTCGGCCTCGCTGGGACCCAACGAGCCCCCCGACCCTCCCCGTGTCAAATGGAGCAAGGTGCGCTCGGCCACCGGCCAGAGGGAGGACGTGCCCATCCTGGTGGCCAAGGACAACGCGGTGAAGGTGGTGAAAGCCTACGAGGGCCGCGTGTCCCTGCCCGGCTACCCCCGCGACCGGCACAACGCCACGCTGGTGCTGCGGGCCGCCCGCGCCAGCGACGCCGGGCTCTACCGCTGCGAGGTGGTGGCCGGCATCGAGGACGAGCAGGACCTGCTGCCCCTGGAGGTGACGGGTGAGCTGGGCACCGCTGCCGCAGGGGCGCTACGAGCACCGTGGGTGCCGGTGTGGGCGCTGCACCCTCCGCAGCCCTTATAAGCTGTGAGAGATGGGCATGCCGTGTGCCGTGTGGACCTTGTGTACCCTGCAAGAGCCATGGCCCCATGCAAGCCCTGTATCCCATGCAAGCTCTGTATCCCATACAAGCTCTGTATCCCGTACAAGCTCTACACCCCATACAAGCTATGCACCCCGTACAAGCTCTGCACCCCGTACAAGCTCTGCACCCCATACAAGCTCTGCACCCCATGCAAGCTCTGCACCCCATACAAGCTCTGTATCCCATACAAGCTCTACACCTCATACAAGCTCTGCACCCCATGCAAGCTATGCACTGCATGCAAGCTCTGCACCCCATGCAAGCTATGCAGCGCATGCAAGCTCTGCACCCCATGCAAGCTCTGCACCCCATACAAGCTCTACCCCATGTACAAACTCTACAC
Organism: Loriculus beryllinus; assembly: GCA_039877255.1. Taxonomy (NCBI): domain Eukaryota; kingdom Metazoa; phylum Chordata; class Aves; order Psittaciformes; family Psittacidae; genus Loriculus; species Loriculus beryllinus. Next base: position 3,114 of record JBCJKH010044349.1, read on the forward strand.
CTCATACAAGTTCTCCACCTCATACAAGCTCTGCACTCTGTACAAGCTCTGCATCCCGTACAAGCTCTGAATCCCTTACAAGCTCTGTATCCCATACAAGCTCTATACCTCATACAAGCTCTGCACCCCATGCAAGCTCTGCACCCTGTACAATCTCTACCCCTCATACAAGTTCTCCATTTCATACAAGCTCTGCACCTCCTACAAGCTCTGCACCCCATACATGCTCTGCACCCCATACAAACTCTGCACCCCATACGAGCTCTGCACCCCATACAAACTCTGCACCCCATACATGCTCTGCACCCCATACAAGCTCTGCACCCCATACAAACTCTGCACCCCATACAAGCTCTGCACCCCGTACAAGCTCTGCACCCCATACAAACTCTGCATCCCGTACAAGCTCTGCACCTCATACAACGCAAACGAAGCACCCTCTGCAAGCCGCATGAGCCATGCACCCCGTACATGCCCTACACCGCACGCACCCCACGTACCCTCTGCAAGCACACGGTCCCAGCACCCCGCGCCGGCTCTACCATCCGCTGCCCTTCCAGGCGTTGTCTTCCACTACCGCCCCGCGGGTGAACGCTACGCCCTGAGCTTCGCCGCCGCCCGCCGCGCCTGCCTGGACAACTCGGCCGTCATCGCCTCGCCGCAGCACCTCCAGGCCGCCTTCGAGGACGGCTACGACAACTGCGACGCGGGCTGGCTCTCCGACCAGAGCGTGCGGTACGTGTGGGCACGGGCTGCGGGCTGGGACCCCCTCCGTGAGGCTGAGCACCCACCGTGCCCCTCTCCGGCAGGTACCCCATCACGCTGTCCCGGCCCGGCTGCTACGGGGACCGCAACAGCCTCCCTGGGGTCCGCAGCTACGGCCGCAGGGAGCCCGGTGAAGAGTACGATGTTTACTGCTACGCACCGGAGCTGCGAGGCAAGCGGCGCTGCGGTGGTCGCGTGCGCGCCGGGGGGTGCCCGGGTGCATCCCTCTGGGGCGATGCAGGGGATGCTGGAGAGGGGCTCTTCATTAGGGGCTGTAGCGACAGGACAAGGGGTGATGGGTTCAGACTGAAACAGGGCAAGTTCAGGTTGGTGATAGGGCAGAAGCTCTTCCCTGTGAGGGTGCTGAGGCGCTGGCACAGGGTGCTCAAAGGAGCTGTGGCTGCCCCATCCCTGGCAGTGTCCAAGGCCAGGTTGGACACAGGGGCTTGGAGCAAGCTGCTCTAGCGTTGGAACGAGATGGTGTTAAGGTCCTTTCCACCTCAAACCATTCTATGATTCTATGCATCTCTGTGCATGTCTCATCTGCAGTTTGCCTGCGGGGATGGGTGCCAGAGCTGTACCACCCGCGGTGCTGGTGCTGACTGGCCCAGCGTGGCCGTAGCACCCGAATCACAGAGACCTCCAGACTCCCCTGCTCTGCCAGGCCCATCGCAGCTTCCTGTCGCTGTGTCCCCAACGGGCTCTGCTCTCCCGCAGGGACCGTGTTCTACGCCGCGGCACCGGGGCGCTTCACCTGGCAGGGGGCCCGGCGGCACTGCCAGAGCCGGGGCGCTTCGCTGGCCACCACCGGGCAGCTCTACGTGGCGTGGAGGGAGGGCCTGGACCAGTGTGACCCGGGCTGGCTGGCGGACGGCAGCGTGCGCTACCCCATCCGGCTGCCGCGCAGGAAGTGCGGCGGCGATGCCTCCGGTGTCAGGACCCTCTACCAGTTCCCCAACCGCACCGGCTTCCCCCCGACCACCTCCAGATTTGATGCCTACTGCTATAAAGGTAAGGGGGAATCAGCTGGAATGCCGGCACCATGTTCCTTCTGTAGGATCCCCGCCAGCCCCGGCCCTTCTTCCCTTGGGAATCGGTGGGCATGGCCGGGAAAATTGCTGTGAATGAATATTTAATTGGGGAATTAATGAGATAAATGAGGAGAGCTGCGCTGGGAGGGAGCCCAGCTCCATGCGTCACCCTGGCGCAGCGCAAGGGATGCAGTGCCTGGTGCCAAGACCCAGAGGAGGGGATGTGGGTCCCCAGTTGTGCCCTGGATGCCTGTCCTGCCCCTCGGTCCCACCCCTGGCACAGCTGATGGCTGTGGTCTCACCGCAGCACACGCAGCAGAGGGACAGAAGGAGCAGGAGGAGCCGGTGCTGCCTGCGCCTGACCCGCTGGGCAGTGACAACGTGTTGGTGGAGCACGGCGAGGATGTTGGCACGTCGGGGGATACCCGGGACACCCCACACAACCGCTACAGCCTCCTGACACAGCCGGGGCCCGCGGGGCTGGGCGAGGATGAGGATGAGCAGTTGCAGCCGGCGAGCAGCAGCCGGGTGGCACAGCGCGGTGACCTCCCTGGTGCTGCACCGACACAGGCACCGGCGGCTCTCGGGCTGGGTGATGGCACATCCCTGCCTCCCACCACAGCCTCCTCACCAGCGTGGCCCCATGAGGATGAAGCTCTCAACGTGGTGGACCAGGCACCAGTGAGCTCCCAGCAGGATCTGGCCAGCACCAACCCAGCACTGCCGGTGCACCAAGACCCTGAGGAGCCTCCGGCTGCATTCCTACCACAGTCCCAAAGCCCAGACCAGGAGCACATCACCAGCTCACCACCGGCACCGCAAGGGATGGGGACAGAACCTGGCGCAGCAGCAGAGACCCCCAGCACCCCACTGGCCAGCTCCCGCGCCCCACGGCAGAGCAGCTACCCCGGGCTCAATGGGCGCTACTTCCAGCTGCAGCGGCAGAGCCGGGACCCCACAGTCCCTGAGGAGCCCATGAGGACGGTTACTGAGGCCCCTGTCCTGGCCCTGGAGGTGAAGGAGGCTGCAGCCAGCGCAGTGGAGATGTGGAGTATCCCCCATGGCAGCACTGAGAGCACCCGGGGAGAAGGCACCTACTCACCCTCCAACGCGGTGGAGGAGATCGGCCCTAGTAAGTGATGCCCAAAAAGCAGCCGGGAGAGTCCCAGGGGCTGCACCGGTGTGGGGACCCCATGGCTGTGCCTCTCTTGCAGAGCTGATGGCACCGGCCGCGGTCCCGGTGTCGCCCTCGCCGCAGGCCCCTGCCCGCAGGGATTCACCGTGGTGGAGCCCCCGCAGCCCCGGGGGACCCGCACGGACGCTCCCTCCGCCGTCCCTGTCCTCTGCAGCTCCCCACGGTGCCCCCGGTAACCAGGACTTCACCGCCGCCGGGGCTCAGCCCCGCGTCCCCAGCGCCCGCGGGGACTCCCCCCGGGCCCCAGCCGATGCCCCCGAGGACTTCTCCGGTGATGCTGTGTCCCCCGTCCCACCACGGCCCCCGCTGCCCCCAGCCCCGCTGGTGGCCGAGAGCCCCGAGCTGGTCCTTTGGCACCGTGGTACCGGCAGTAACGGCAGCGGGGCCCCGGGTGATGGCTCGATGGAGAGGCAGAAGAAAGCGGTGACCTTCCTGCACCCAGCTGACCCCTCCATAGGGGACCCCACCACCCCTGGCCCCACCGAGGCGGCTGCTCCCCAGCCCCGGGGCGGGCTGAGCCCCACAGCACCCCATGGGCCACCCGAGCTGCCAGCCCAGTACCAGGATGCTGGGAAGGGCTCAGTCCTGTCCAGCAGTGGAGCAGCCGTGTCCCTCCCGGTGCGGGATGTCCCCAGTGAGGTGACCCCATGGGCTCACACTGAGTGGCCGGCGCTGGAGCCAGCAGCTGAGGAGGGATCCACAGGCTTTGCCCCTGGTCCCACCAGCCGTGCTGCACCAGGGTTGGGGGGAGCAGAGCATCTCCTCTTGGCCCCCCCCAGCCCACGGCAGCCCCCCACCAGCCCTGGCCCCCCGGGTGTCCCCAGCCATGAGGGTGCACCCACAGCCCCTGGCGAGGAGGATGCCTCCGGAGAGGTGAAGAGGGAAGAGCCCCCCGTGCCCCTCGGCTCCACCACCCGCAGCCCCTGGCCATCACCCACTGCCCCCCACCCATGGGAGCCGGAGGCACCCGAGTCCCCGGGTGCGGGGCCGCTCTTTGAGCCCTCCATGGCAGCAGAGCTGGAGGGAGCCCCGCTCCTGGATGCTGACAGCGGGAGCGGCGAGGAGCCGGCACTGGAGGAGCGGGAGCTGCTGGCCTGGGCAGGCACCGGCAACACCAGCCAGCACGGTGAGCGCGGCGCTGATGGGCACAGGGCCGGGTGGCAGGAGAACCTCAGGGTCATTTCCCCTCCCAGTGTGGTGCCAACCCGCGGGGTCGATTCTGAGGTGGAGGTTTGGGAGGGTCTCTCCATTGACCCAAACCAATTCACTGGCTGGAAACCAGCGGTCATGGGCCAGGAGTGGGTCGTGGGCTCCTCAACAGGAGCTGAGCTGTGAACACGAGGGGAAAGCGTCCTCAGTAGATAGTTAATATTTGCAGTTGCTAATAATAGCAATGCCAGTGGAGAAGCGGCTGCTGGCGGGACACAAACAGGCAGCACACACACATCAGAAGTGTAGAGCTTGGAGCAGGCAGAACCGGCGCCGCTCGCTGCAGCCGGCAATGCCGGGGCAGGTCCCGGCCCTGGTTTCCCATGGGGTGGATGCTGCGGTGTCCCCCCCACCCCTCACCCCGGCTCAGGACACCCGCTCCCACCCCGCAGCTCCATCAGATCCCTGCCAGAACAACCCGTGCCTGCACGGCGGGACCTGCCGCGCCAACGGCACCGTCTGCGGCTGCAGCTGCGCCCCCGGCTTCACCGGGGAGAACTGCGAGATCGGTGCGTGGGGATGCGGGCCTCGAACCCGCGGCCTTGAGGCTGGGGAACCCCCGTCCTCGGTCACCGCTGGCAGCGGTGCTGGAGGGGACGGGGGGGTTTGGGGGTTTGAGGGGGTCTAAGCAGCAGCCCCCCCTTTGTTCCCGCAGACATCGACGACTGCTTGTCCAGCCCCTGCCAGAACGGTGGCACCTGCATCGATGAGGTCAACTCCTTCGTCTGCCTCTGCCTGCCCAGCTACGGCGGCAGCCGCTGCGAGAAAGGTGTGGAGCGCAGCCCCCCGTGTCCCCACTGCGTGTGTGGCCATGGGGGAGCCATGGGGCACCGCTCAGTGCCTTGTCCCTTTGGGGATGAGCGAGGGGAGCCGCTGCCTGCATCGCCCTGGGGGTGGTCGCCTTCACCATCCCCTTGTCCCTGCAGACACGGAGGGCTGTGACCACAACTGGCACAAGTTCCAGGGTCACTGCTACCGGTACTTCGCACGCCGGCGTTCCTGGGAGGATGCGGAGCGGGATTGCCGCCGCCGTGCCGGCCACCTCACCAGCATCCACTCGCGGGAGGAGCACAGCTTCATCAACGGTAGCCCCCCCATCCGCAGCTCTCCGAGCGTCAGCATCCCTGCATGTTCTTCACTTTCACTGTGCAAGCCACGGGTCCTTCTCTCCAAAGGCTTTGGGCACGAGAACACCTGGATTGGGCTCAATGACAGGATCGTGGAGCAGGATTTCCAGTGGACCGACAACACCGGCTTGGTGAGCCCCTCGGAGGTGCACGGTGGGGCTCAAGGTGAGCGGATGGGGGGTACAGGGGTTCTTGCCCTCTCTCATGTCCCACCAGCAATACGAGAACTGGCGGGAGAACCAACCCGACAACTTCTTTGCGGGCGGTGAGGACTGCGTGGTGCTGGTGTCCCATGAGATTGGCAAGTGGAACGACGTGCCCTGCAACTACAACCTGCCCTACATCTGCAAGAAGGGCACAGGTACCCCTGCCCCGCTGTCCCCATCCCGAGCCCAGGTTGGATGGGGCAACCTGGTCTAGTGGAAGGTGTCCAGGGGGCTGGAGCTGGAGGAGCTCTAAGGTCCCTCCCAACCCAACCCATCCCACGATCCTATGATCCCAGGCACATCCTTCTCCTCAGAGAAACCTCTCCCAAGCCTTAGCCCAGAAAACCTTGAGCAGTTCCCTTTAATCTCCATTTTTTTTCTCCCCACAGTCAATTCCTTCCTCTCCACTTCAGTTTGTTTCATTTCCCACCATTAAAACTATTGAGCCTCATCCCTTATCTCGGAAGTTCTATTAACCTCCAGCTGCTCGCTGGGATTCCGTCGGCAGCAGCTTAATGACGCTCGTGCCCCAATAAGGCCATTAATTAACGAAGTAAATCCTGGGGAACATCTTGCTGCCAACCTGATGGAGGAGCTGCTCCTAAAGCATCCGCCACGCTCCGGTTGCAGAGAAGGGCACCGAGTGTCCCTTTGTACGGTGATAGGGAGGTGATGTGGGTCTGTGTCCCCCCCCCCCAGTGCTGTGCGGGCCCCCGCCGGAGGTGGCAAATGCCTTCACCGTGGGGAAGAAGAAGGACAAGTACAGCATCCACTCCAGTGTGCGCTACCAGTGCGAGGAGGGCTTCACCCAGCGCCACGTGCCCACCATCAAGTGCCACAGCACCGGCAAGTGGGACCGGCCCAAAATCCTCTGCACAAAACGTTAGTGGGGACCAAAGGGGGGCCAGGGAGGGGGGGTCAAGGCACCGGCTCCCTCCCAGGGCCGTGGTTCCTGACCCTGCCGTGTCCCCTCTTGCCCCTGTTAGCCAGGCGGTCGCACCGAGCGCGACGGCACCACCACCACCGGCACAGCCACCAGCACCACCAGCACCACCACCACAAACCCCGCAAGGAGCGGCGAAAACACCGCAAGCACCTCCGGCTGGACTGGATGGAGGAGGGCCACTACTTCTAGAGCCGCGGGACAACGAAGCACAAGGGTCCCTGTTGGGACGTGGTGACATTTCCCAACCCCTTCCCACTCCTTCTCTTTTATAACCCCCTCGGCTTTAGCTCCTAGGATGCCCGACCCCGTAGGGAATAGGATCCAGAGGGGGCGGCTGCGTGTGCGTCCCCAGCCCTCCCTGCATGCCCCATACTCAGCTCCCCCCCCGGTCTGGGGTTGAGCCCATAGCCCCGCTTGGGGACCCCCCATCCACCCCTGGGGGCTATTCCCTGGCTGGGCTCTGGTCCCGTCCCCAAAAGGGGGGGGGTTAATTTGCCTCCCCCCATCTCCCACCTTGGCCACGTGTCTCGCTGGCCCAGGGTGGCTCTGGTTTTTTAGCAGTCCCCCCATTTCCCCACCCCAGCCCTGCCCATGGGGGACCCTGCCCGGCACTGACGGTGCCACCGGGGCCGTGTCCTGCTCTGCCGCCCAGGCCGGGCTCGGTTTGGTTTTCCCCCTCCCCGTCCACCGTCGGGTCCCCGTTGGAGTCGGTGTGTGTGTGCGTGTGTGTGCGTGCGTACGGCGCTTTCTGATCTCTGCTGTTTGTGACGGGCATTGTCCCGGCGGGTTGATGGGGGGGGGGGGGGGGGGGGGGGGAGGGGGGGGGGGGGGGGGGGG
>JBCJKH010044350.1:0-13190 GCA_039877255.1 Loriculus beryllinus
GTGGGTTTTTTCAGGGGTTCTTGTTTGTTGGAAGTTACAAGTCCTTAATACAACAACCATTTTTTTTTTTTTTTTTTTTTAGGCGAGAACTGATGTCTCATTAGACTTGTTCATAGGCTTTATGAGTTGGAATAATAGCTATCAGCAAGTCTGCAGCATTTAAATTCTTCTTCAGTTGGCTGTTTGTTCATTTATTGCTCTTGGGAAGCTGGGAGAAGAGCCCGGTGAGGAGCAAGAAGTAGTGAACTGTCAGTACTTCAGCCATTGTTAGCAGCGGGAGTCGCTCCCTCTGAACTCTGTTGGCTCCTGCTTCCCATCTGCGGGATGATGGATTGCTATGTTTAATACATTTCAGCTTTTGTCTGTCATAGTGTGGATAGACAGCGCTATCAATGATTTCAGCAGTGATTAGAGTGCTGATTGTACCCACTGCTACTGGGCAGGCACCTCCCAGGAATGTTTGATGTAGGAACTCGTTGGCACTCTTGCCATGCAAATGAGTCTCTCTGCTAATTCGAGGTGCTTTTAAACACCTACAAAAGAGTGCCGGGAATTACTAAATCCACATAGCAACTCCCCCTCCCCTCCCCTTCTCCCTAGGAAAACTCAGATACCCCTGTGAATGCATTGGTACCCGATGTAAATGCTCATCCCAAGCTTGGAAAGAAATGCCTTGTGCTTTTAATAGTATGGAGATGGGAGCAGGGATGTGAGGATGCGTTCCAGGGGGTGTGATGTTCAGCCCATCTGTACTTGAGTGTTTTGCTACCGGTAATAGGGTAGGAAAGCAAGGGTTGCGTTGAAGCAGGATTTGCTAAAACGTGGGTGCTTTGTGATTCTCAAGTCCACAGGCTGAACGATTCCAGCCACCAGAGAATTCGCTGTACACCAGCACAACCTATGCCCTGGAGTATCTTCTAATAATTATAAAATGGTGCAGTGGACATACAAATTTGAAACAAAAAGATAATTGTGTTCTAGGCATCATTTTAGAGAAGTGGGTATAGGTTATTTTCATTATTAGCATATTAATTTTCTGCTCTTGGAATAAATTGTTTCAAAATCTTAACTGTGAAACAACATTGTATTAGAAGGAAACAGATAATGATGCTTTTTAAAACATATAATACTGACTTTAAGAGATGCTTGACCCAGTTTCCTTGATTTGGACCATTTCCCACCATGATAGGCCAGATAGAGGGCAACTTTCACTTCATTTTGAACTTTGGAAGGAAGAGAAGTTAAATCAGAGGATAGTAATCATCCTTGATTTAGCTTTCTTAGTAGAGATTTTAATTTACAGAACCAGAAGAATGAGTAATTACTAAAAACTAACAGTAACAGAAGTGGAGAAATTGCCAGGCTTAAATGTGTTTCTTTACCCCACTTCACTCTGTATTCACTTGACTGTGGCATTATTTGCTTTTTAAAAATTTCTTCACCTTTGGTTATACCAACATTCAGCTTCCATGGCTCAGCTTGCAGGCAATGTATTGTAAATTCTGTGTTGTGCTTGCTGAAAGTCTAAGCTCCACAGTGCAGTCATGAGATGCCATTTTCATTCCTTTTTTAAGACAATCCAGGCAATGGCAATGCTCATAGGGAGGAGTGTTCATGCTAATTAAAATCCTGAGTTTACCTTTCAAAAAAAAAAAAAAAAAAAAAAAACCTGGCAATTTGCCCAGGAGACAATTCTGTCCTCAGTCACCATTTTTAATCTACTTGGCTGTTTGGAGTTATCTTTACTGTAAGAGTTGCCTGGTTTTAAAAGTTGCCTGGATGTTGAGGTAGTTTCTGTGACATCATTCCTAAGTGCTCACTTGCCATATATGATGATCAGAGGATCTGAGGGCTTTGTGGAAAGGCGTATCAGTAGTAAGGAGGGCATAATCTTGACATTTACAGCTGCAAGCTTTTCTCAGTTTAGCCTCCCTTTGTTAGCAATGGCTTGTGTGGCATAAAACAAGGAAGCTTGAGGCATACCTTACAAATCTCAGAAAAAATTAAAATTTGTTTGTACATAAACAGGTTTAAGCATAAACAGGTTTAACATGTTAAACCTTTCCTGATGGTTTTTTTTTTTTCCCCTTTAAAATAAATGGCATTTGGCTAGAGACAGTGAAAGGGGTTGTTCTTCAGAGATCAACAGCTGGAACATTCATACATGCACAGAATAACAGCAACTTGAAAGTTAATGAAAAGCAAGTATGAAATAAATCCATGTATTAGTAGGTGATATGTTAATAAATGTATCACATAAATATGATAGGTAAAGGAATCAGATAAACAGTTCCTTAATCAGATAAAAGATCTCCAGTGTTTATAGTCTTTCTGTAGAAGTAAGGCTGTGATTTACAGCCCTTTTTGACAGCAGGGCTGATTTAGATAATTTTGTCTCTCTCCTGCTTCCTCCAGGCACAGTGATTGCATTCCTGTGCAGCTGTGCCTGTACAACTGTGTGTGACAATTTTCTGTACAGGATCAGGTCTAGGTTAAAAATGCTGCCTGCTTAACACACACTCCACTCCCCGTGAATTGCTCCCTTTTTCAGTATTATATTTATTACCCTCATCTGTTTTGAGAAAACATTTCATCAACAGTTGTGCTGTTACATGTGAATGGGCAACAGGGACAGAAACGAATGATGGTGATGGGAGAGGGGGAAGCTGTGCCTTCAATTTTAGGTATGGTCATCCTGTATGCCATGGAATTGTCCTGCATACTAACTGCAGTGTTCTGAGCCTAGTCTGGGAAATGAGTTGTGGATTGATTACACAGGGGTTTTAACACTACATTTAAAAGGGGGAAACGGGAGGGGTCAGCACTAATGAAGAGAGAAGTATAATCTTTGAAAGAAAAAAGTATGAATCCAGTGAAAGCCACATTCCTCTTTCTTGGAAATCTCTGCTGAATCTCGGCAAGCTGGCCTGCTGTGTGTAGCAAAACAACTGCAGTTGGTTACTGAGGTACGGTACTTTTTTGTCTCCTGGTAATGTCATCTATATTAATATAGAAAGCATCTCCTAGAACTATGCATGATCTGCCAGCATCACTTACACCTCTGAGTTCTGATATAGTACAAAATTACCAACTACTATTTTATTGTGAGCACCTAGTTCATAGTAGTCCTGCCAAATCTTAGAGAAAAGAAAGCAGGTGTGCTACAAACCTTTGAACTTTTCACAAGCTATGAATTTTACTGGTTTGTACTTCTTTAGGATTGCTTTTACTCTAGTATTATTATCACTTATAACAGAAAACCTATTTTAAAGACCAGTTGATTCCTTCAGCAGCTTTTTGCAGACTTGATGAAAATACATCCGAAGCTACAAGAACCTTGTCTACACAAAAACAATAGGAAACTCAAAATTTCCCTGGGTAGGCATGGTTTTAGCAAAACTTCACTCTGTTCAGAACGGCCTGACTTCACTGTAAAGTGGGTTCCACGGTGCTAATCCTCTTGGAATGCAGCAATTATCACCTACCGTATAGGTGTTAAGTGCTGAATTTCAAAGGGATTATCACTTTCCTCCTTCAGTGGCTAAGCTAGAAAAGTTGTTAGTACTTCTAAAGGGGAGGGAAGAGGGGAAAAAAAAAAAGAAATCTCTTGTTTTCTTTCTGTGGTTGCCTTCAGTCTGGCAAAAAAGAGCAAGCTGAGTTTTGCTACAGCTAGTTACTTCGGGTTTGATCTTTGGGAATTCTAAAGGTGTTTATTTCCCATATCCTCCAGAAGTACTCTTCTTCTCTGGAAAGAGGTAAATATAAAAGCCATTCAGAATAAAAACCTGCGAAGGTTATATATGTGGACAAAATTAAATAGAAAAGCAAAGTTTGGTATATCCTTAGAGTGTGTTTTCATCATCTAGAGACTTTTGTCAAGCTAAGTATGTGGCAGGACTTCAGAGCTTCATCAGTTTGTGGAAGTTGATATCTTTTCAGTCTAAACCCATAATTGATGGTTTCACTGATGTTGCAGATAGAGCATTGGAAATTGTCCTGTTTTGGTGCATGTTCTCTTTCCATGTATCTTTTTCTTTAACTGACATAGCACTATTTTGTTCTTCCACTAGCATTGTCTACAACACAGATGATGTTAATTTCGCATGGTTGTTAGATAAAGTGGGATTAGTGTCCCTGAACACCCCGTTTTTATATCCATCTCTAAGAATCTCTCATACATACAAATACGTAAGGGTCAATAGCCAAGTCTCCAAAGGTTGCTTTGTGAGTTTGCTGATGTGAACTAAATGGGAAATGGTAGTTAAGGAGAGGTCATTCACAACTGGAGAAGAATTTAAGATGTCATAAGAGACAGAGGTAGTTAATAATGGATAGGAGAAGGCTGCCTTATGGAGAAATCTTGTGAGGCTGCAAAATAAACAAAATGGGTTTTTAGAGCAGGAGGCAGCATTTGGAATTGTGGTGTTGATGCTGAATAGGAGGTTTCATGGAGAGGGTATGTAGAACATCAGATTATAAGACTGGCTCCTAGCCTGTTATGTTTTTTTTTGCTATCACTGTTATTGGGATGAAGAATGATAATTTTTGTCAGAAGTGTTGGTCTAGTGCCAGCTTTCTCAGAGGTAGGAATTTGAAGTTTTAGTGCATGGGAAATGGGTTAAAAAATGTTGCAGTTTCTTCACAGTCAAATCACGGAAGTTCATGAATTACAGAATTAAGCTGTAATGGTGTTAAGGTAGCATTTTCGAGGTGTTGCCCTGGAACATTTCAATAAATGATGAAAATTTTCTTCTATTAAATAAAATTCTTAAGATACTATTCATAGTGCTTAAAATACAAGATAGTATACCTTGATGATGGTAGGATTTATTCCTATTGTAAGAATTTGTGAGATACATGCAATCCATTTTATTAAAAGAACATATAAAAAATTGCATTTTAGTTCTAAAGCTAACAGTAGCTTCCTGGGAATAACAATCTCCTCCTTAAATGTAAAACAATTTGGTGGAAGAACATATTCTACTAAACTTAGGAAGTTGTAAAAATGAGTATTCTTAATTTTTAATGAATTTCTGAAATATTAATTAATTTAGTTCATTTTTGATGGCAGTAATGGTTTGTAGATTTTATGGGGTATTTTGAACTGTAAAGGGCTTAACTGCTCAACTTTCTATATCAAGGTGATAGATAATGTATACCACCAAATCTTTCCACAGTGAAGAAAAGGTACTTTGTATTGTTGAAGTGACGTTCATTCAGGTCTTTCGTGCATGCAGTGAAGGTTCAACGTGGGCTCAATGCTGAGAGTCATCATAAGACACAGATACTTTTTTTCAGGAAGCGATTGTAGAGTGTCTGAGTATTTGGTTAGTGAATTCTGGCATTTTCCCTAATCTGACTTCATCACAATTAACATGCATTATATATGGAATTTCATGCTGTAGAAATAACTTTACAACTTCTGAATAAAAAAAAAAAAAAAAAAAAGGAGCTTTTTTTAAGTAACACAATTCTGCCATTTGTTTTGCTGCCTCTTCAGCGTAATGATCCCAGTACCAAAGAACTACAGCTCCTCCTTTGTCAGCAGGATTAATGATAATATCTTGCAGTTTTTGTAAATTAGGTAACACACACTGTTCCTTCTTTGTTGTATAGTGAAATTTAGTGGTGTGTTTTAATTGTTTGATTGATTTTTAAATTTTTTTTTTCATTTGGCATTTGTCTACGCTAAAATCTAGTGTCTGAGATTTACTAGGAAGAGCAATCAAGAAGGGTGTCTTTTGTCTGAATTTCTGAAGATGTCAGGGGATTTAGGAATATTTGTGCTGTCTTTTGCAAAGTCTAGAATTGGGTGCTCACTGCTGTATGAAAGGTGTTGAGCTTTGCTCTATCTTTGAGAGTCATTAGCACGTTTCTTAACAGGAACAAATGCCAGTCTTTCACTTAGTAGTGAATATTCAGTAGGTTTTAGTTGTTTATATATATTGTCTTTGAGACAGTGATAATGCTTTAAACACTCTGTTACATAGGACACCTAAAATATAGATTGCTTTGATCATTATGATACATGGAATTTGAAGCAGTAGCAAAGATGCCCATAAGCTTAACCTAGACCCTGCTGCCTGAAGCAGCTTCCTTATGGAGATGCCAATACCCGTTTACTAAAGAACTGACATTACTTGTTGCACAGTGATAATCTGGAATGTAAAAGAGTTAACATGTAGAATCTTTTACCTTCATTCTCTACCTTAATTTTCACTGAAAGTGTTAAAGTTCATTTTTTGTAACTGTTTGGGGTAGACAGGAGGGACTCAGCCAAAAATGGCTTAGCCATCCTGGTTCCATTTTGTAAAGGGGCTTGAAAAATAAGCGAATGTAAATTTGAGATATTTTTGCAATATTTTATAGACTTCTTACTTCATTTTGATTATTTACTGAATCTTGATTGCTGTTCAAATGCTGATTCTGGGATAGTGTTTTTGAATAATATGACTGTAATTCTTTGGCTGCTGTGTGTAGACTTAACTGGGATTTCATAGATGTGACTGAGCAGCCCAGGTCTGCATTTTCTAGCTTTCGTTTTCTGACAGGTCAATATTAAAACGCTATCGAGCAACTAACTGCTCCTCAGAAGCTTTCAAAGAGAAGCTTGTTTAATGTTAATTTAAACACATCCTGCATGTAAAATGATCAAGGCTACTGTCAGGGTAATTGGTCACTGAAATTACTAATTCTGTTAATAAAAAAGTACAAATATGTATACTTGTCATATTTTAAGTTTGTTGACATATTTTTTTACTGCCTTGTCCTTCCCAAAGCTATGTTTCTCTTTGAATACTTTCAGTTTCTTTACTAATTTAGCATTTGTTGTGGCTGCAAGCAAGGCTTCAAATGAAAACATGGACATCTGGCCTTTGAATTTCAAGTTGAACAACATAAGAATACCTTTTGAGCTGCTATAATGTATATTTAATTATAAAAGTTGTTTGTTTGGTTTTTTTTTTTGTTTGTTAGGTTATACTGCTAGGGAACCCTGCAAACTGTGTGTGTAGGGATAGAGGGAAAGAGATTTAAGTCAATAAAGTTCTTGTCATTATCTTTCACTATTGCTGTTACTGTTGTGATTATTATTTTATTAGCACTATTCTAAGATGATGGTATGTGGTTGAAAGAGTGACTTCTATAAGGCATTGATTGACTAAACAGTGAAGAGCAAATTTTATTTACTTTCGTTTCTCCCCAAGATGTTCTCTTTATCCATTTTTTTTTTTTTAATGTATTGGGCTTTGAAGTAATTCAGAGGATCATGGGGAGAGGCATATTCATGAAATTTATAAGATCACTAGATAAATGGAGATAAAATGAGATAAAAGTAATTTTGCACTTGTTTCTGGCACAACTAGTGAGCTCAGACATACGTAGCAACCTGAAATGGATGAACTGTGTGGGCATGGATGATAGAAATAAAAATGATGCAGTTGAGGTATTTGGATTAAGCTTTTTAGGCATCATGTTCCTGTCATAGTAGATTCATGGACTATCAATATGGGCAGCTTCTAAGGTTCAAGTACGTTTTACTGCATGTGAAGTTTGAAGTTTCCTAACTGTACATTTTGTAGTGAACTAATATTCTCAAAGTCCTAGGTTAAAATCGGTTTTGTTCTTCATATTTGAGATGGCAGTCGGTCAGAACTGAAAGCGTTAAGAGTCATAGTTACTTCAGATTCCAATTTAAATATTTTTTTTTTTTACTGTATTTGTAGCCATTGTTGAAAATGATAAAAATATAATTAAACATGAGCTATTCAGTGAATGCTTCTGCAGCTTCATGATTGTTCTTGGAAATCTAAATAATATTTCAATTGTTGCTTTTAATAGAATCTTTTTTTACCATTGCAGATCTGTGCTCATGGACCTGATCATGAAACAACTCACGATCAAAAGCTTCTTTTTATTTTTGGGCATAATTATGTTGTATTTTAGTTAGTGCTCTGTAAACGTCTCATATTTGCAGATCAGTTTCCAGAAGAATAGATTCATGTCTAAATGAGCTGGTATTCAAGGCTTCTACTAGTTTCATAGAGTTTCATTACAGTTGCATCTCTTGTAGCTATTTTTTGTAAGACTTTGAAATGGATTTCTCTACCAAGCACCATTCTCTACTATCCTTTAAACCATTTGAATGGGAATATGCGATTTAGATCAGCCCTGATGAATTTTCTCATATCAGTGTGTTTTCCTGTGAATTTTAAAATATTCTGCACTCTGCCTTTTATGGTTCTGCTGCCATTTTTTCTCAAGATTATCAGAACAGAAATAATTGCTTTCACCCATTCTTAAAGTTGTTGGAGTTCAAGTATGAAAGCAGTTCAAAAGGGAATATATGTATGCAGACAAGCAGTCGTTCGTAGCAAAATATTCTCCTTAAAAGCTTGGCAACAAGTTCCAAATATTTCCCTGCCTCTTGATTCAGGTAATTGCAGGTGCAAAATAAAATAGGATCATTATTTTTGCTAGTGAAAAGTAGTTTTCTCTGGTAGGGTTCTAAACAATCAGAGGCTTTAACTGGTAATTCATAGGGCATCTAAATGTACTTAAAGCCTTTTCCAACATTAATGACACCACACTAAAGTTACTGGAACTCTTCCTTTATCCACACTGGCTTAGTTAGGTCTAGTTCCTAGGGCGTGTAGGCAAGTCACTGTAATGTAGGAGGTACACAAAGGTACATACTGTTCTGTGCTGTTCTTTATGCTATACCACTTTCCAAATGCTTCCATAAGCTGTTTCCACATACAAAACCCCATTAGTTCTGTTTTCTCATTTTGTTTCTGTGTATGCATCTCATCATAGATAACAACATATCAGCATGAACTCTTTTTCACTAACTTTCTGAAGCTAGCTCAGGTCTGTTGCTCAGGGAATTTGCTAATTAGAGCTGTTTTCTCTGGAGGTAGGATTCCTCTTAAGAAACTGGTGGAATGACTTTAAAGATGAAATTGCAAACAGGGCACTGGATTTTCTGCATTCATGAAAAGCGTCGAGGACTCACTGTTATTTGTGAGTGAACAAGCAAAGTCAGGAAAGACAGGCTGAAGCACCTTATACCTGTAATGCTAGGAAAAGGAAAAAAAGGTAAATAAATGGTCTGTGTAGTAGAGGTTTTGGATTTTTGTGTTAGGTTAAATAATAATTTGAAGTATGCCAGAAGAACAATTAAGTTTTCTCAAATTTACGGTAACAGGGATTCTTCACTTCTCACACTTAAATTTGTTTAGTGTTTACCTTCTGTTACGTGTTTTGGTTTTTGGTTTGGTTTTCTGTTTTTTTGTTGCTTTTTTTTTCTTTTCTTCCCTTCTACATGTACTTATTACACGCTTATCAACTGCTTACATTATTGAAATTTTGTTTCCTGGGTCGGTACTTTCAGATCTTCACTCCTTCTCTTTGATAAGTTAAATAGCTTGAGCTCATTAAATCTTTCACTGCCTTTTCTTTTTTTTTTCCCTTTGCACTCCTTTTTTCTTTCAGATGCTCATCGTAACATGTATTTTGCTCTTGTTTATACTTGCACAGCCTAATTGCTTTTGGTAAACAGTGGTCTTGTGTGGTGGCACTCTATAGATGTAAAGCATAAAAATTTTGGCAGGGCAGAGAGAACTTTGTTAATAACAACAGTGTTGCTGCAGGAACAGGGGTGGTGCGACTCCTGCAGAATGAGTGAAGTTGTATTAGTTTTGCTGGCTTAACAGCAGTAAAGAGTGGCAAAAGCTGAACTCTGAAGTGGGTAGACATTTGCCTTAATACTCTCCCAAAATAGGTGTGCTTGGTAAGAAGGTGATATTCTTCAAGTTATTTTTTGGAATGAAGCTGTTGTGTAAGAATTGGTATTTGTTCAAGCAGGGTGCTTTTCAGATGGTATGTACTATGTGAAGGGACTTTGTGGATTTCCATTCTTAGGAAAAGTCAGGATCAAATGACATGAGTAATTATAAGAATTTCACTTTTAATGAAGATGTGTTTCAAGAGTATTACGAGTGGTTCCTGTTTCCAGAGTAAAAAAAGGAAGTGATTTGAGATAGGGACATTAAGTGCAGGCAGTAACAGACATTCCAGGTCTGATTCTTTAACTGTAGTACACTCATGCTCTAAAGTACAATATCTTGTGACTTTTCAGGATCAGGCAGCATTGAAGTACTGGTGTTCAAAAGAAAAAAAAGGGGGATGGGGAATGGAGGGAGGGAGCTTTTAGTCTTTAGCCTGCTAGCAAATAGGTCTATTAAATGTTAAACAGTGTGAAAGAAAACACATGATTAAGGACTATTGACTACAGTTAGAGTAATCCAACAATTAATTGAGATTGTTGAATCAAGCTCAAGGAATAGTCCAGTAATAGAACATTTTCTGAAATTAGCAGGAGAAAGGTATGAAAACATCTGACCAAAGTATGACATTCTCAAATGACAAATCAGACACAGGCGGTAAACAAATAGCAGGAAAAAAGCAGACATAGGCTAAGCAAAATGTTTATGCCATTCAGACATGTTTATAAGGACGCAGTTAAAAGGTATCAAGATTCTATTTGTTAGTATTTTATAATGGGTCATAGAATTAGAATTTCTTATTAAATTTGTGTTCTGTTTATATAGCTTCTTACTGGTATTTGTTATATTTTGAGATGTTGGCTTTTATTAAGGACAGTGAAGTGTCTTATGGCACTTGTGAGCTGTAGGAACAGGAAAAGGATTATAGCAGTAAAACACTGAGATTTGCATCTCTGAATTTTGATCCGTTGGTGCCGTCATTGGAGAGGGACTGTCCATTCATCGGTTTGTAGAGTCGGACCTGTGTAATTGAAACCATAAAGGTGGCAGGTTTTGTATAGGTTCTGCCTGGTATTGTGTGAGCAGGAAATAATCTCTCTCATTCCATACTCTTTGTGGAATATAAAGCTGGATTGTTCACTTATTCTGGAATAAGTAAACTCAATTTGCTTATTATTTGCTCATCTCTAACTTGAGTTGCAGTACAGTTTTGCTTTCGCATAGCATATCTGGTGATGAATAGCAGCAAACCTTGTAGGAAACTAGGGTTCTCAGTCCAGGTGGCTGTTTCATCTCCTGTAGTACAGGTCTTATCCACAACAAAACATAATTGTTGCTGGTTCGCTTTCTTAGTGTTCCAGCAGAGTTAATGGTTATTAGAAACCGTTGTGCACTTTGGAGGAATGCTGTGCTGAGGTTCTCAGTGGGGTTTATAGAAGAGCTGTAGTTCAGATTCAGGCTTGAGATGGGCACATTTGTTTGAATAAAAGCACTTAGAGTCTGAGGGCCATAAGAAAGGGCTACAGACTGTGCTGTATTCTTTTTCCTGCAAGTGTGTGGAAGGCAAGATTCTTAAAATCTATGGTTTTGGGTAAAAATACCCCAAAACTTCAAAGTTCATTGTCCTAGCTTTACATGCAGTTTAAAAAAAAAAAAAAACAAAAACCCAACCAACCAACCAAAAAAAAAAAAAACCCAAACCAGAAAAAAAACAACAGGGAAGAACTTTTGTGTTTTGAGGGATGGTTTTTTTTTAAACTGTGAAGTTAGAGTCTTGTAATTACTTGAAGAGCCAGTCCCCCAAAGATGATAATGGGAGAAGCAAATTAGATGCAGGACAAGTCTGCTTCACCAGTCCACAAAGACGCGAAAGTTTGTGTTCTGTATTTTCTGCTTACAGTATCATAAGAACGTGCATAGGGGACACAGGAATCGTGGAGCAAGAATTAGTGATAGCACCCAGGGAAACATTAGCCACTATTAGGGTATGTTTTCATAGCAGAAGGCAAGCGTGACTGTAGCAGTTGCCAGTGTGTGTGACAGGAGCAGTGAAGACCTGGCAGTGTGGTCTAGCAGCTAGAGTATTGTCCCTTTAAAAGCCTGTACCAAGCATTACAGTTGCCAGTTCCTGATGAAGGCAGTGCAGCAGTGTCTTCACTAATATTCTCACCTATGCAAGCTAAATTAAAAGTGAGATGAATGCTCTGATATAACCACATTTTCATTTTATGTAGATCAAGACAGGCTGCAACACATTTCTGCTAGACAAGGTTAAGAACTCTCTGCTGTCCCTGAACAACAGTGTTCTAATTAAACAGGAGTATGGTAAGCAGGTTGTTTCCCTGCTCAGACCAGCTGAAAATTAATAATTTTTTTTCCCTTTTTTATTTTTTTCCCCTCCTTTTTGGAAGCACCAGTATCCAGTCAGATCAGTCATCCAAAGTGTCTCACTACATGGCACAAGCTAGTGCCAGTGTGGAGGAAGGGGTGGCAGTACAGGACTTGGGAGCAGGAGGAAGACAACACTCTTAAGTTGGTGGCTTCAGTGGGCAAGCACTTAAGCCGCCACAGAAGCATATACTTAGTTTTGAACAGTTTTATGTAGCTAAAATAATAATAAAATAAAAGAGCTAGTAGAACACCAATCCTGAGCATAGTCTTTTAAGGTCTAATGAATGTATAGCAACTTTGGCTATCCAGATTCAGAAATTAAAAGTAGCTGGTAGTAAGTCTTCGGCATGGGAATATACTAGTTGGTGAAAATCAGCTAAGCTAGGCTTGTAAGGCTCAGCTTCCAAGAAGACTAACTAATGCTGACCACTTCCCATTTAAATAATGGCAGCGTTTCAACGTAACCCTAACCAACATATTGAGGTGTAATAGGATCATGTGATGAAGCTAACTGCTTCAAGACATGTGAAATGTATTAAAGGTCCTTCCAGAATGTAGGAGGTTCTGAGACTGCCAAATATGAGGCATGTCAGAAGTTGGTATCTCCATAAGCACTCTAATTTTATATCTCACATTTAACACAGTCTTTGTTTTTTCCAACAGTCTTTGCTTTTCCCTTATAGGGAATCAAGTCAGGAGAAGACATTGATCATGACCAATATTTCTTAGAATATTTGTTTACTCTTTATCTGTTACTAGCTGTTGAATGAAGCTATTAGTATTAGTGGAAAAAGAGCTGCCTATCCAGTGTATTCTCTTAATTGTTCACCATTACCAGACTGGGACAACAGATGGGAGGCCAACCCAAACTGTGTACTCGCAAGTGGAAGATGATACTGATGCTTTGGTGGCTGAGAAAAATCTCTGAATCATGTGTTTCATCAGGTTTATGAATCCTGCAGTCTTTGTGTATAGCAGCCCAGCCTCCTGGAATTGCAGGACCTCATTATTGAT
>JBCJKH010044351.1:4941-22030 GCA_039877255.1 Loriculus beryllinus
GGAGGCAGGGTATATCTTATGAGTAATGTGTTTCTCATGTTTTGGAGTAAAATAATAGAAAGATGCTTGGAAATGCCATGAAAGATCCATCAGAACTGTGAAAGCCACATAGCACTCTATTTTGGGACACAAAACAAAGAGATCAGCTGAAAAGAAATAAAATTCTGCAAAATTTGGGTCCAATGTCCCAGTATCCAAGAGCACAACCCAGAATACACACTTTTTAGTACTGCACGGTTGCTAATTCCAGCAGACTGAGAGGTGCGCACAACCCCTGTGACATATATACGCCAAGACAGCAGCAGGCAATGGTCCACAAACATGAACAGAAGCTGGGAACCAAACGTAGTTCTGCTCCTGCAGAGTCTCTGTATGAGCCCAAATCACAAGGCTTCAGATTTTTATCTTTGCTTCTGCCCATGCACTACCTTCATCATATGGATGGAGGCTGCTCTTCCTTGATCTCCTCTCCCACCCAGCTCCACCTCCCAGCAACATCTCCTCAGAATACCCTTAGGCTGAAATTTAGAGTACTGTCTTGGGAAAAGGAACCACAGTTCAGAACCACCTGTACAGTTATCACCTCCCACCATTTTTGCCACCTTTAACTGAAACCTAATGGAAATGCGTTAAGCTAATGCTGCTTTGAGGATTACCCATAGGCCTTCAACTGTGGTTTTCCAGACTTCTTGAGGATGACGGTTTGGGAAGTTATTTTTACTTTCTTGTATTTTTAACAGGATTTTTTGTATTTTCATTATTTCCCTGCATCACAAAGAGCAGCATAACCTGAAAGCCTGTAGTGTGATCGCTGAGAATTAAAAGCAAACATAGCAGAGAATAAGAAGAGATCTAATAATAATAAGGTATAGAAATGGAAGCGTTGGTAGGTGGGCAGAAAGTCAGTTCCTGAATACTGTTAGGTCAGCGTCTTTCTTAAGGTCAGAAGCCCCTGCTCCAAGCTAACAGCTCTCCTGCCTGCAAACAGTGGATTGTGTCTGCAGAAAATATTTTTGCTAGAAGATGGGACATCAGTGACACCAAGCCCAGCGACATGTCTCAGTGATAGCAAGCAGACAAGGAGAGAGCAGCAGCAGCCCTTTCGGGATCATGTATCAGAAATAGCAGAAGACAGCATTTCATCTGCTTGGCTCTGTGAGCTCTATCTCCATGGAGCGGAAATCAGTCACTTTCTAAGATTAAAGCCACCCCTGCTTAGTATTCCCTGCACATGCTTTGAGGAATACACATACAAGATGGCAAATTCCACATGCTGAATTGACTTGTTCCTTTTCAAACGTAAGGGTAACATGAACTGTGTGCATGCTGATAGTACTTGTGGAAAGCAGAGGTATCACCCAGAGACCACTGGGATGTTCAGACATGCACTAAGACACAGCCAGAGGAGCACCTGGCCAGGCAAGGGAGAGTTTGGTGGTCTGCACCTCCTGGTATTTTTTCTTCCCAGGTTCAGGATGCACACATGTGGAAAGGTTACAGGTGCAGAGCAAAGCACCTGCAGGTCCTGGTAATCTGTAAGAACATCTAGCAATTTCTGTCTTCATTCAGCCCTTATTCTTGCTGGCAGCAGAATCACTCCAAAACACAGTATTAGCAGTCTCCATCAAGACTAAGGACAACAGCAGGCGATGTGCTGCTCTGTGAAGTTTCCACTGTTAACCAAACCAGCACAAAGCAGCACTGTTAACATGGGGTTAAGTGTTTCTCCCCCTACCCTCCCAAAATGTCAGCTTACCCCATAATTGCCATTTCTATGAAGCCTGCAACTGAAGAGTTCGGTGCTATCCATGGTGCAGTAGAGGTCAAATCTCTCCCAGAACAATTTTCTTACTACTTGAACTAAATGAACACTCTCTGTTTCCCTTTACTAGCTGCCCTTTTATTGATGAGAAAGAAAACTCATTTTTGGAGTGACAAGAGAACTATTTTTCTCCCATTTATTGTAGTATCAACCTGAAGAAACTATCGACATCAATAATGTTGAACATCATGAGAGAGGAAAATCAGGCCCCAGTGGTTCACAGAGGATTTAAAGGGATCACTAGTTCAGAAAAGATATAATGCAATTTTCTGTGACACCAACAATTGTACCTTTCCACCAGCAAGGCGAGCTTCTCTTTCAAGAATGGATTTCAAAATGTTTTTAGAAAGGTCAGTATGGTTCAGCCATCTCCTGGTGAGTGCTAGTTAGCAGGTACTTTAGGTTAAGCAAATGAGCTAGAAGAAATTGGTTTGTCTTCTCATCTCTAATTTCAAGAAAGGCCATTTAATTAAAGCCCACCTTGTGAGGTGCTGGGCTGTTTGTGATGCTGAAATCTGCTTATTTGTACAAAATCCTGCTGATGGAGCACATATGTTTAAGGAACACTTTTTAAACTACTGTTCATACACAGAAGTATTCCATGGGAAAAAAGTGATTTTTCTGGTTCACAGAGTACATCTGAACTCAGTCCTGAACTGCAGAGTCTACAATAGATACTGCCCAGAAACAATGAAAAAATCCTAAGGATTCTAGTGTGACATGCTGAAATAAACCCAGACCTTCAAGAGCTGACATTAGTTATGTGTATTGTGAACAGCTGTCACATAAATCATTCCCAATCTTTGGTCTTCAGTCCCACATTTTGCTCCTTTCTACTTATTATTTTTGCTTGTTTTTCAAATTCCTCATAATAAAATCAAACAAACACCTTTTTTCTTATCTAAGGCAATAAATTTCTTGGCCTTTTGCTATGCATCTCAGCTGCCATGTCACCACTTCATCTAATTTCACTCAGCCATGTAAGAAATCCAAGACTGTTAAAGTAATCTTAAAATATTTGTTGGAGGTTATATATTTATTATTATATTATATAAGATAATGGTTTATATCAGATATGCTATATAATATACATACATATACGTATGTTATATATAATATACATATACTCTATATAATAGATGCAATATATGATATAGACCATTATCTTATATAACAATATAATTGTATATGATATAATAATGCTTTATAATTAATGTATCATATAGTTATAATTAAAAATACAATTATATTTTTGTTAATCTCATTGTACTTTGGCTATCTATTAAATATTATTAATTTTAAAAATCATTTCCACAACTCATACTGTAATATTACTTGGCTCCATGACTGGCAAACTGGAATTCCTTTAAAAATACTGACCATGCAGATCAAGGTGCTGATCCTAATTTTTTCAGTTGCATCATATCTCAACAGATAAACAGGCCTATCTATAGCAGGGGGAATTATGCTCTGGATCTTCACTGGAGTTTAGAATATAGTTTCTTGACATATCTTTTGGGGGATATTTTTAAGCTTGGTCATAATCAATGATATGTTACAGCACAGAGCTGCAAAACAAAGTGCAAATCTGCAGCCCTCTCCAGCACTCCAATTAGTGAGACTCATTATGTAAAAGCGGGTATTCCAGTGGAATTTCTGTTTTATTTATGGTGCCAAGCTCAACCCAAAGAAATCAGATCCCTTTGGTTTCTTCTTCTTTAATAACAGAATTTAGCTACTCATGCACAGAGAAAAAAAATCAAAACATTAACGAAACACCTTTTACCTTTCAGGACAGTGTTTGCTCTGAAGTGTACAAAACCACTTGGAGCACAAGATCATTCACCAAAATTATTTCAATGAGTTTAGTTGTACAAAAAACACTGATCTTATTAGGTTTTCTTTTTTCTTTTTTTTCCATGCTGTGGAGCTTTTTATTAGTCAATGTGCCGGGACAAAACATGTCTCCATCTATCCACATATAAGCCTGCTTGATCCTGTCAAAGGCAGCATAAATATCCTATTACTCAAGAATGAGAACAAGTGGTAAAAATAATAAAAAGGAAAGCCTGCTCTAATAACAGAGGACAATGGACTGAACGTTTTCTTCCAGAGTTTTGAGTAAAAGTCATGAAACACTTCAATTTCATATTATCTCTCTAAAAAAGGAGCCTCTCCTTTTAAACCTGATATTTCATAATGCCTCACCAAAGGGATGCACACACCAGTATTTCCCAGGCAAGCACTTGCTGCAGCAGTTCTCACATCCTTTCACCTCAGGATATGACAGAAGTCTGTCACACCCCCTCTGACAGTCTCTAGTTTAGCCATCCCTCCCCATACATAAATACACACATACTCCTTCCTGCGCAGGTTACAGGTAGCACTCAGCTGTGGCACTAGATATTTATGCTTAGGCAACTAAATTCTCCTTTAACTGGCTTGAGGGTTGGGCAAGCTATCCTTTGGCTCTGCATTAGCTACATCTCCATTGACTATAGTGGAATTTTTGGATACACAGTGAGATTGTACATACATATAAGTAGACACTTATATGTAAGTGCCTTAACTTCTGAACTGAATCTCAGTGTGCATTCTGAGGTGTAAAGCTCTGGACAAAGTAGTCTCATCATTAACTCAACTTATACCTTTGAGGTCCTAGACAAAAGCATGATTCAGCTTTAATTATGCTATATTTGTAATGTGTTTTGAAATAATTTGAAGGCAGAATACTTCTTGGTTTTAGTGTTAGGAAACAGACTGCAAACTCAGAAAAGAAAATAAGATCCAAGCCAAAAGTAGAGGGTTCACCATTCCTTTGTGAGACAGATGTGTTAAGAAAATAAACAATATTTGACGGCAAAGAACACCTAGCAGAAAATGGTCAGATTTCCCGTCCTCTCGTACAAGTTGTAGGATATCAGCTGTGAGCACCTGAGCTCCTCTCCTGAAGGGTGCTGTTGTTGCTTGTCTTTGCTGCAGCTCATAAAGGTACCTTCAGGAGGCTAAAATGCGAATGTGCTGAAACCTCCTCTGGCCCTCCCTTCAAAATGCCACCTGGTGTAGCACCAGCAAGTCAGACCACAACTTACATGCTGTCTGCTTTAGTTCTTTCCTGATGAAACCAATTTAGAGATCAAGCCCCAGCCTGTCAATGAAACCCAAAATAAAAGGTATGACTATTGGGCAGGAACGGCAGCTGCTGTGGGCTAGACAAGTGGGCTAGCCTTTGGCCCTGGTGCCATTTATGTTTGTGTGGAGTCCAGAGGGTGATGCCAGTGGAGCCAGTCCTTGCCTACCACAGACGCCTAGGGAAGCACAGCCTAGACTCACATGTTTAGATCTGACCAGTCTGGCAGAATGCTTCCCATGGCACGACTGCTCTCCTCTAGAAATTTGCATCCCCTTTCCTTATGTAAGTTGATTAAAGGAACCATGATTCACTTGAGTTTTGTTCCATTGTAAATAAAACCAAAGCCTTAATCACAAACACTTTACATGTGCTGTTTAGCAGTGTCTAAGCTGTATCTCCAGTCCCTTCTGGCTGTTTGCAACTAATCCAAGATTCATTTATTACCATTCCATGTGCCTAACACTATCCAGCTGATCTATGGAAAAAAAATACATAGCAAGCAACAACTGACTATTATAAAAGGCTCCCACTTTTGCTGTTTAATGCATTATCTGACTCATATATCTTTGGATTACCACAAGGTTTCTGGAAATTAAAGTGTGGGAACGTGACTTGCATGGTACACAAGATTTTCTGGTAGGCTTACAAAGTATCAAAGAATCAGCTGAAATTTGTGTAAGATGTAGGTCTAATAGGTGGGAAAATGGGTGTCTGGTTGTTTAACTGCTTACAGCTGGCGCATGCATGCTCTCATTCCATGTACAAGCACTTTTCATACTGCTGTCACAGGCTGAGAGTTAGGGCTGTTAGCCAGGAGAAAAGAAGGCTCTGAGACCTTAGAGCAGCTTCTAGTGCCTAAAGGAGGGCCTACAAGAAAGCTGGGGAAGGACTTTTTACAAGGGCATGTAGTGATCGGACAAGCGGGAATAGCTTTAAACCAAAAGAGGGTAGATTTAGATTAGATATTAGAATGAAGTTTTCTTCCTGTGAGCGTGGTGAGACACTGCACAGGTTGCCCAGAGAAGCTGTGGATACTCCATTCCTGGCAGTGTTCAAGGCCAGGCTTTGAGCTACCTGATCTAGTGGAAGGTGTCCCTGCCCGTGACAGAGGGGGTGGAACTAAATGAGCTTTAAGATCCTTTCTAAGCCAAACCATTCTATGATAAGAAAATATTTCTGCTTTTTATTCTTTAGGGGTAATGTTAAAGTCAAACAAACAAGACACAAAGAAAACTTCTAGCACTTCATCATTCCATAAATGAGACTGATTCATAAGCAGACCTTGAATTTCAGTCTCAGAAGCCAAAGTGTGAAGCAGAAAATTCCCAGGGCAAGAGGCTTCAGCCCCACAGCCTGCAGCCCCAGCACCCGCTGTTGCCATCTCTGCACATCATGCAGCAACATGTGTCAGATGCACACAAGGGAATTGCCCTAGGCCCTACAAAAAACCTTTAACTGAACAGATAAACTATGTTCAAGCACAAGTGAGGTACAGTTGATTTTGGAAGCAACTGTCAACCTAAAGGCAGCACTGTGGTCGAAGGTAAAGGATTCATTGCACTGCAATTTTAAATGTTTGTGGAATAACCTCTACAGAGGCATTGACTAATACAGTTTCCATCCTCCTTTTTATTTAGATTTTGTCACTAGTTAATTAGAAATAAGCAACATCAGAATTACTCAATGCACTCTTTTCTTAAAAAGACATGATTAATTAAAGCATTTAGCGTATCAACAAGAACATCACAGACATAACACATTGCATTTCAAGCAAATGCAGAACAAGGTAAAATTTTCAAAAGCATGCAAGTCTCACAGAGATCTTATAGGGTCAGTTAGGAAATGTAACTGGAGTTCCTAAAAATTATGAGTGGCAATTTCCCATTTCCCAAGGGATTTCACACCACACCAAATAACTTAATTAAAGACAAATAAAAAGGATACAGAGAATGGAATTTGGCACTTTGGGAAACCACTCTGACAAGCTTGTAACTTATTGCTTCACTGTGGAAAATTCTGACCAAGGTTGACCTGAAAGTAATGTTTTGAAACAAAATCTTGGGTTATTTCAATGGCAGGCTTAATGGGCAGGTTTGGGGAGAAGCAGGATGGTGTACATATAAGGAACTGAAGAACTTTCCCCTTTCAGTTACTAGGGCTGCCTATGAGGGACAGACATTAAAATACATAAAATTCATAGCTCCTACCTAAAAATCTGAAGACTTTTCTAAAGAAGTCATAATTCTGATGTTATCTTTCAAGAAATCTTAGAACTCTGGGCAAATTCCAGACAGGTGGATGTCAACAGGAGTCAGGTATGAAAAAGGTCTGCTGAAGAAAGATAACATGTAGGCTACTGCTTCAGAGTAACACAGATAATTGGCATGGTGGTTTTTAATCAACATTTAATTGAGTATATACTTGGAGCTTTTCAGGTCAATTTGAACACTTCTAGAATTTGTGGATCCCCTTTTCCATTCTGTCTAGTATATTGTTATCTTCAGATCTGAAATAATTTATTTTTAAGTTACTAAACCAAACCTTATAAACACAAATTTGTTCTTGACAATTAATTATGTTGACTACAGAACAATTTTAGCAGTAACCTGTGGCAGTGGTTATTTAATTCACTCTGACAAGGGGGAAAAAAATGATGTGTCTGAATCTCACCACACTTATGTAAGGTTGCCATGGTGTCTCTACTCCCTGAAAGACAGATCTGGGGGAGGGCTCTCATCCCAAACATACCATCAGTCCAAACCTACTTGGCTGTCATCACTTTCAGTCTCTGTCAATAACTAGTAATAAGGTGCTTTCATAATTCTCCTTTCCATGTTTATATAAAACATATTTCTGATGTGTATGATATAAAGGGTTGTGCACTAAGGTTTATACCACTCCTTAACAGTCTGCAAAGAACACTTGATTTTCAACAGATAAATGATCTGTTTATTGTCAAGTATCAAGCTACTCATTCGATGTTGCCTCTAACAATTTGTTTTGTTTACTGTCTGGCCAAGTGCTAACTCTGTCTGATATGCCCTAAGGACATCAGCATTTCCAAATCCATCTCTTTGGAATATGGCTTAAAATGGTTTTCCTACAGAAGATAACCAGGTGAATACATTTGATTTTGAATGGAATCCTCAGAGAAAAGGGCCAAAAAGTAAAGGCATGATCTCGGATGACATTCTGATGCTTCAAGTGCAATTGTGAAGGTAGATGTTTTAAATGTCTGCGTCCCAGCTGACAAAGCTGCACAAGCGTCAATAGCTCTTTGGCCAGTGGACCATAGGACACCTTGAAATTGCTAAGAAAATTATCAGTAACTGGAAACACCTGGAGTTTTCTTCTGTATCCTTGTTCCAAACACATTACTTGTCAGATCTTACATTTTAGCACCATAATTGGTATATTTTGCTTTTACTTATAATCTCCCCATTTTTCAAAGCATTATCGAAGCACCTGACAGGCCAGAGAGATTGTATTCACACAAGGGGGGCAGTCCCAGACAGGGTGACTGGTTCACCTCTGCAGTGTGCAGGGTGCCAGGACAGGCTCAGGGTACTCTGGACAACGCAGAGACCTTTCAGAGCTGACAAGAGACTGTGAGATGGGACAGCATTTCCTATGTCTCTTTCCCATGTCTCTTTCCCATGGGCCATTTGCTGACCAGTGCACCCTTCACCATAAGAATTTTAGAAAAAAACCTTATAGTTCAACCTTATATTTCAAAAAACCTTATATTTCAAATTCCTTTAAATTTCAATAGGTATCAAATCCTGGTTTAGGCCGTTTATCCCCAGCTACTCAAAATCATAAGAAGTAAGTTAAAGTGTTTGGGTGACTAGTTTAAAAGCATGGCATTCTCAAAACAGTACTTTGTTTCTTGCCTTTTTTATATTTGTCATCTGAATTTTGAGACTTGCAACATAGAGTTGAAACTTTTTCCCTGCAAGAGCTTTCTTTAATGTCATGTAATCATGTGGGTACCAGTTTTGAGTTGGCGCATTAAAGGTATGCCATTAAAACAGAAGTAGCGGGGAGGGGGCTTTTCTTTTTTTTGAAAGCTTTCAGCAGTGATAAATCTTCTCCCTGTTCCAAATCCTATTCCTGAATGAACGCCTGTCTAAAATTAGTGTTGTTCAATGGTACACAAAACATCATGAGAGTGCTGTGGACTCCTAACCCTTCCTTTTGGTGGGAGTTCTTACATACAGTTTAAACATAAACAATACTAAACACATCTATGTTTCCAGTTCCAAAGTGCTGTTTTTTTCTTTACACTAACTTTTGCTTTCTGCAATATGTTATAAAAGAAACATTCTTCCTGTATTATGCTGCAGAATTTTTATTTTCTGTTCTTTCTTGTTGCTTTCCTTAACTGAAATTAAAGAAGCTATAACCTGCAAAAGCATTATTTGCTTCTTGTTCACGAAAATGTAATGCCCTTCTAGGCTATCTCAGTGGGGTGCACTGTTACTGCAATGCACCAAAAACTCTCTGAAATTAAAAGCAAATAAACAAACTGGGTTTACATTGAAGAAAACAATGGAAAATTCCTATTAATATGAGAGAGCGAGCTTGCAGAAAAGATATGTTCTGTGTTCTTTGCCAAACTTCCCACTTTCTTTTCTGCTCAGCAAGAAAAATAGCACTGTGCTTTGTTTTCCTGATCAGTGACCATGTTATCACAATGATTCTTTCTTTTCTACCATCATAAAATGTGACAAACAAGTAACTTAGAAAATTGCTAATACTGCAGTTGCTCCTTGTGGTTGCTCTCACATCAGAATGTATCACTACTGGCCACGTAACTAAGCTCCAACATTATAGTGGAAATAGCATTAGCCTGAAATTATTACAAAAGTTTTCAGGGTAAAAGGGACATTTTCATCTCCCACAGCTGAAATAAGTGTGATCACTGACTGTGACCAATAAAATAATAATTTCAACTTCATCTGTAAGCCTTTGGTAACATAACAGGCAACTCTATTCTATTTGCCTTTAAAATGCCTGCACAGACATCAGTCATAAATCAGGGCCCTTTTTCTACAAATATAGAACAAAAATTATAATCCTTGCCTCTAAGTTCCCATGTTCTAAGTATAGGTATTACTTAGTGATGACAAATGTAAATTTGGTTTCCTATGTGCTTTGCACGACACTGTCTAAAATATATAACTATGGCAGTGAGATCAAGCTACATCTGTCTGCAAAAGGAAGTCCCTAAGGTAGGAAATTAAACACCTCCATATTTTCTCTAAAAGCCTACCAGCCCACCTGTGATTATTTCTGCAAGTTGAAAAAGAATGAAGACAAAACATACCACTTCCATTCCATTAAATGAAGAAAATTACCCTGAAATAAGTTTAGATGGCCAGAGGGGTTCAGAACATCCATGCCATTCTTTTAAGGGCTTGCTGGGTAAGCAAAACTGTCTTTTGTTGTTGTTGTTCTTTTGGGGGTTTTGGAGTTTTTTACCAAAGAACGTGTGTTACCTGACGTGACCCACATGGAAATTCTCTACCTTTATAGAATGGTCCAGTGGCTTGGAAAAGTCCCCAGAAGCCTCAAATTTGGAACACAATTTACACAGTAGGTCAGGCCAAATCCTGTCACATCTCTGAAGGATTTGCAATAGCAATGGTATAGGTAAGGAATTTAGCACCAGGGCAGAAATATTTTATGCAACTATGCATATCAGCATCTAGAGCTTTCTTCTACCTAACTGTTCTTGTGCAGCTAATCCAGTGCCTCAGAAAGCTTTAGTGCACTTGGATGTATAAAGGGAAAGTTTCTTATCTCTATAGTTTGCAATTAGCTCTATCTCTTCTAAAGTCTTCTGCCGTAATAAGTTTGTACCCTCACAAAATTGAGTTTAAAAAAACATAAGATATAGAAACACTTGCTGAGATTCCAGGAATTATTCTGTGCTCAGAGTATTTCTCATGAGAGGTTATCTCTTTGATCTTCCCCCTGACACCTGGTTGTGGCTAATACTTGCGCTACAGTGCAATACACCAAAGGAATGCAGGTCCCAACATTCCCAAAGTTCCATGACAACAAAAATGCAGTCCACAAACACATTTTGTTTAAATTGTTTGAATACTCACAAACATATTGTGGAAGCTGCTTTGTCTACAGGTAAGGACTGCAGAGAACAAGTTCCCAAAGATGAGCACCAAGAAAATTATAACCAAGTTCCTTCTGCAAGTCCTACTGTGTCTGTATGTATTTCTTTCAGGAGCTGTTACCTCTGAGTGATGTTTTAACACAGTGCTTGTCTTACTAGAATAACTTCCATTTCTACAGGCAGAGAAGTCACTTTTAATTAATCCCAGACATACAGATAAACCTGCTCAAAAGGAAGTCATTCCCCAGGTTTGGCAGTATGCTTCCCTGAATAGCGATTGAGCTGCTCAATGAGGGGCAGAAACCCACTGCATATTGGGGAAGTGGACCAAATATTGCATTACAATAATTAAACAGGTTCAATGAGCCCAGTATTCTAATTCAACAGAAAGTTTGATGCCAGTTTCTGTTGCAAGGTAGCTAAGAGCTTATGTTAGATACTTAAACATGAATTACCATGCTGAAACAAGACATCTGTGCTAGTAAACAAAATGAGTCCAGAGACAAAACCATACAGTGAGCCTCACACCCAAAGAGAGAAGCTTTCTTCCAGTCCAAAATAGGGTCTTCGTTGCTGGGATATGATGGTGTGGCCTGTGATGTTCCCTGAACTACACCTCAGTCATTTGGAAGACTTAGATGTCTGACTGTGTCCAGTCCTTGCAGAGTTTACTTACATGTATGTAGCTTATGTATCTAACTTCAGGAAGCATATTTTTAGTTGAATCCATTTGTTGATAAATGTTTCTTCAAATGTTTACACAGTACATATTCAGGTCTTTGCTATTTTAAGGTGTCTTATGCCAAGAAGGATGTGTTGACTCTGAAACTGTGTTCAGGAATTGCCAAATACTACTTGGTCTGGGTCAAATATTGCCAAGAAAACATTCTAAGAATTTAAGAGTCAGAAGATCTAGTTGCTCTAGCCAGGAATATACTCTGGTATGGCAGAATTTATGAATATAGATGTAGCCAGAGACACTGCTTTTGTCCATACATACATGACACTACTAGCTACAGGCAGTCAAACGCTACACAAGGCAGGGCTTTGCTAAGTGATCTTGGTTCCTATGTTCAATTTCTACAGAAAAATTAAATTCAAGAATGAATTATATGGAAAAAAAAAAAAAAACCACCATAGAACATCATATTCTTCTGTACAGGGAACTTTCTCCAGCCAGGGCTTTGCATTAACAACAATAAAATGACATAATTGCTCTTTTTTAAAGCTAAATATTTGCTTGTACATTAAAAAAACAGATGGTGCACATGACGTCTATCATAAGAAAATATTTTCAACACAATAACATATAAAAAGAACATCTTAAGATTTGGAGGTGTCAAATCAAAATGTAATGAAATCTGTGGGAAAATTGGTACATACTTCAATAAATGCAGGAGCTAGTTTGCAATTCCAGTAATTTTAGATATCCAGTAACTCTATTAGCTAAGTGGGAATTTCTCCAGACTTGAAGAAATGTGTTTGAAAGCTAAATTGAGTCCAAAGTATTTTTTAAACTGTTTTTATAATCATGCCAAAATGCCTGGTGTGAAAAGAATCAAGATAGAGGAATTTCCTACCATTATTATTGCCATTTGTTTAAAATATCATATACACTGAAGATAAAAGCAATATACATTGTCTCTGGTTTTGGCATATGCAGTTTTGTCTTGAGTTCTTACTAATTTTAATATAAAAAATACACAGTTTCTAGGCCACGCCTTTTTTATAGACTATGTCATATCAACCAACACGAAAAAAAAAAAAGATATAAGTAACAGGTTTTGATTAGCACATTTTAAAATTTCTGTAATAAACTTTGCGGACTGAGAAAGGGTTCTGAAAGAGGGATTGGATCATCTGATCCAGTAGAGTAAAACAGGTGAGAGCTTCCAAAATTAAGACATAAAATTGTATTTCAGAACTGCAGTATTGTAAAGGTCACTCTTATAATCTACCATAAACCCTATTATAATATACTACAGGTTATCTTTTCAAACACTTTGTAACCACTAAGGGGGTACTAGTCAGCTGTCCACGTTCAAAATAAGATGATGTATTGAGTAAAACTTTGGAGTGGTTTTTCCTGGCTCTACCTCTCTTCAAGTAATGGAATATGCTTCCTAGATGCACAGATTTCATATAGCTGAAAAGTTTTATTGCAGGACAGAGCTACGGGTTTGATAAATTGGAGAAGTGGTCTGAAAACACAGGTACAAGTGCAGAATATTGCTTTTCTGAAGTAAAACTCATTTGCAAAACTACGGGTATGTATGTAACCAACTACATACTCTTTCAAAAAAGGGTTTAGCACTGAAACCAACATTAAGATGAAAAATCAGAAGTGCCATGCTAGTGGAGGAAAGCTGTAATGGCATCTATAAACAGAAATATGCCTCTAAAGATGTAAGGAAATGGTATTTCTGTTTAACTCTGCTTTGGTAAGACTTCATTGGACAACTGTACCTAATTTGGGTGCCAGCATTACAGTAAAAGAATAACAACAAGCATGCAGTATAAAAGCTACCCACTACAGTTGCTCCACTGGGATGCCTTTTCGAGTGTGATATTTAACTATTTTTATGACCTTAATTTCATAGTGTTTGCATGGAAGCTGAAAAGGATGTGAAGACCACTCACTGCATCAGTAATAATTTCTTGCGGGCACTGCTTTTTATGAGTGCAATAAATTGTATAAACATATAAACATTGCTTCCTGTCTTAAGTATTTCTCCAAACTTGAACTGAGTAGCCAATATACTGCATCAGCTGGATAAGGCTAGAGCTAAAAATTAAGCAGACCCAAAAATGCTTTCACTAGCCCAGGAACCCCAAATCCTCAAAAACTTTGGTTAGAAAATCCATCATTAACTAGATTGCAAGTCCTTCTCCTCAGATTAACTCACTTCTCTTTAATTTTTTCCATTGATATTTATATTAGAAATAGCAATAAAGAAATAATGCAGTTACTTTGAATCCTATTTCTGCCAAGAGAATGATTTATCATTCTGCTTGCCAAATGAGCAAGTTTCTGATGCTTTTTTCCTTTGTTCAGGCCTCTGAAGCACTCTTGATCTGTGGGGCAGTGATAAAAGACTTCCCGTTCTTACTTTTTGTTGTGTAGACCTTTGACAGCTTGCAGAGAGAGACAGTTACAATGAAAAGCACATTAGCACACTGAGCATCTCTCTCCATTGTACTGTCTTGAACAAGCCATTTCAGTTCTCCATGCTGCAGTGTACCGATTTGTACAAAGGACAGACCATACTGTGTTGTTATACAGGCACAAATGCTTGTGGCTTCAAACATTCAGTAATGTCATAAATTTCACTCAACGACTGCCAGCTACTTCAGTAAAGGCCAACTGAAGCACTGAAAAGGAAACACACATTCACTTTGTGTTTGAAATTTAAATACAAAGAAGTGTTAAGATCTCTTCTTCAGGTGAAGAGGAACATTATTTCCCTTTCTCCCTCTTGGGAGTTTATAGATGCTTAGCATTTTTCAAGCTTTTGTCCAGTAATAGCACAAAAATTGTGAATACAACGGAGTGAGTAAGTGAGCGGCAGCGTGAGTCAGAATTGCCAACAGGCTTAAACCACGACAGTCTTTGACCATCGTGTGGTCCAATGTCCCTGCTCAAGCACACACAAGTTATATTGCTTACCCCTGTTCCATGCAGTCTCCAGGGTTGGTCAGAAAGGGGGAACACTAAGATGCTTTGAAGTGACCTGAGCTTAACTGTGGTCACAGTTCTTATATATAAATGAAGGATATATAAACCAAATACAGCCATATACTGGACTGTATAAACAAAAGTATAGTCAGCAGGTCAAGGATAAGTGGTTATTCTGCACTCAGCACTTCTGCAGCTACATCTGAAATATCATGATTTCAGTTTTGGCCCCAATACAACAGTGACAAGGACAAGTCAGAGAAAGCCCAGTGGAAGGTTACTTCATTGGTACTTCAGTCCAAAGATCTGGAGCAACTGATGTACAAAGAAATGCTGAAGGAACTGCATTTGTTTAGCTTGGAGAAGAGAAGGCTGCAGGGGGAAGCTGGGAGGAAGCAGAGACGAGACACCTGACCCAAACTAGCCAAAGAGGTATTCCATACCACAGCACATCGTGCCCAGTATATAAACTGGGGACAGTTACCCATAAGGGCTAGATCGCTACTCAGGTCAGGCTGGGTATCGGTCAGTGGTTGTAATCCTTGCAAATTGTGTACTCTTTTCAGTACAGAAGTAGTTTTACAAGGCAGATAGCAGTCTTTTTGCCTCACTAAGATGTTATGTGTTCATGTCCAGCCTTAACAGAAACGCACATCTGTGCAGAATTGTAGGTCTCAACAGTTGGAACATGTTTACTTAAGTGTTAGCTTTTACTACTTCCCTGTCAACATTTTGGCTTGTTGTTCTAGGATGTTGATAACCATGGTTCTGCATTTCTATACCTTATTTCTAACAGTTTTATGCATGCTATGATCAATCTGACAGGGGTAAAGAAACTGAGATTCAAAGACTGCTCTTTTGAATTGCCATGAATTTTCTGTCTTTTCCTGAAGTTATATCAGCTGTGTTTCAGACATCTAAGAGAAATGACAAGTGAGATACTGGCATCCTTTATTATTTTTGCTTGTGAAAGCAATACATGAACAGCTTTCTGTTTAATTTTGTTCACTGAGGTCCTTTCAGTCTGAACTTTTTCTTTTTTCGTCTGTCTTGGCAGAAAAGGCCTGTCACTTTTGCCCAATGAATTACTGATGGTGTACAGCATCTGCTAATTTGTGGTTGATTTAATCCTTATTTATTAGATATGAAATACTAGGTAAATGCTTTGATAATATACAAAACTTAAATGAAAAAATCTAAACCGAAATAGTAGTTTCATTTGAGTTAGCTGCCTTTGGCTGGTATCTTGTTTGACTCCATAGTAGCCTACTACTGTTGCCAAAAATTTCTGAAAGAGAGGAACGCAGTAACCAGGTCTTTAAATGTGACAGTCAAAATACCACAGTCCCAAACTTTTTCTCTGTATCTTATTGGTATTTGACCCTTTTATTCGTAAGTAGTTAGTGGCTGTATCATAAGTTTTCTTTGCATATTAAAAGTAAGTGAAATACAGTCTTATCACCTTTCCTAATGCCTGCTTTGAATGTGAATGTTGTCTAATGATGTGTTCCTAGTCTTATAAGAGCTAGGCAAGTGAATTTGAAAAATTCACCAGCAGACCAGAGTAGTGAGTGCTTGTAATTGCTCACCCTGTGAGCAAGATACGCTTTTATTCAGTAGAAAACTTCAAAAGCTCAATGAGTTTAATTAAAGTGTATGGAAGAATAGAAGGGAAATTTAAAAAGGCAGCAAAAGTGGAGGAAAACAGGAATAGAAGTAATACAGGGAACTGCTAAGAATGTGTTGCAAACTTTCAGGAAAGCATTTTCAGGTAAATTATTGAGCATCCACACAGGACATCTTTAGCTGCAGACCAGGAATACAAACACAGATCTTGCACTGTTGTGCTTGGTACTAATTCCCAAGCTTCTTTCATTGTAAGCGCATAAAATATCTTCCTTTGATATGACAATTTCAAACCAGTGTGCCTAGATGGAAACCCCTGAATCCTTCCTAGGTGAGTTGGATAAAGGAGCTAGTAGGTTGGTTTAGGGAATTTTTTCTTCCAACACTTAAGTTGAGGCAGCAGCATATCCCGTTAAAGATGGTGAGAGCTTCAGGTAGTAAGTGTAGCTGGGGACTGAATTCCTGTCTAAGTTCATGTGACTTTATGTGATTTTTCTTGTTTTGTGGGTGTTAAGCATTATAGTCTACGCAGAGAAACAAAGAAAGAAATCAAAAAGACAGAGAGCAACAAGGAAAGGAAAAAGAAAAGAAGAAGAAAAAGAAAGAATACAAAATAAAATAGAAAAAGAAAGAAAGAAAAAAAAAGAAAGGAGACAGAAAGCAAAACAAAAAAAAGAAAAAAGAAAGACAAAATAT
>JBCJKH010044357.1:4779-16355 GCA_039877255.1 Loriculus beryllinus
TTGAGAGCAAAGTTTTGAGCCCTTAAGGTGAAACCCTTACATATTGAAATTGTAAATATCCTTCCTCTGTTGCTCACAAATGTAATGCATTTCTTTGTTAGATGAAGATGAGGATGGTGACCGGATTACTGTTAGAAGCGATGAAGAAATGAAAGCAATGCTGTCCTATGTAGGTATAGTATACCAAATGCTGATATTATCCATGTTTCTGTTTTTGTATTTTTGCTTGTATCCAAGTGTTAACGTCAGCTGCAGTGCTCACAGGACAATATTCCTGTATTAAGTTAAAGTAAAATATTCCTGTATTAAGTGTAGGTGTTTAAAAACTGCATCACATGAGGTACATGGACAGGCTTGACTTTTTAAAAAACAGAGGCTTGTACACTTACTGATCATATCATAAACATTAAGAATAATGCATCTTAATGACTTTTGCATTAGGTATAGTGCAGGCTAAATGGACTATCAATTTCTTGTATTTTTTATGCAGTACTTAAAGTAACGGCTCATTAAAAATGAACCCCTGGGCTCTAAAAATTTTTCAAAATCTACTTTCATCTGGAGACTGTCTCACTCCTCCTCACAGAAGAGTTTCATTGTAGCTGCAGGCTCAGTATTCAGAGAGGATTTAAAGACGTATCTCTGGTTTTTAATACGAGAGAGATGTGTCTGTGTGTGCCTTTATAGACGTAGATGTGTGTAAAATCTGCCTAGATACCTATAAATATAAAACCTGTCCACAGAGATCAAGTATACAGTTACTTCTTGAAACAAAATAATTTGAATATAGCTTCGTGTTGCAGATGTTGAGTGATTTTTCTCACTTACATTTCCTTTCAACTGCAATTGATAAGCAAGAAAATAACAAATGGATGTTTTTTCTCCAAGCCAGATGGGCTGCTGGTTCCTTAGAAAGTGCACTGCTCGCTATATTAATGGCCTTAATTTGGACCATGTCAGAAACAAACCCCATTTAGTATGGTTTGTAGGTGGGATTTAGTGACTTGGTTCCATTTAGTCCTCCTCACCAGTTCCCTGTTGCAGAGGAAGCAAAGCAGGGACATGCTTGGATCACCTCCATCATGCCCGAATCTCTGCTTAATGGATCCCTCTTGGGCACATATTCCCTGGTCTTTGGCAGAACAATGTAGTTTTGTTCTTGTGAACTTAGCACATAAATATATCAAATGATGAGTGTTTCTCATGAAGGAGACTCGTATTTTCCTTTCAGGAAAGGCTCCTCCATGGAATTCTGATCCTTTTGATACCTGCAGAGGTTGTACTGTTTCTTGCCTTGCGCCGGCTGGAGCAGACATTGGTTGACTGGAAGTCTGTTAGCAAACCCTGGTTCAAAGAGACTTTAGTCATTGCCTGTGACTTAATCCTGGGGTCAAAGAAGTACAGGTTCCAGATGCTGGTGATTGATCTCTGTGCAACTCCTGGGATTTATTAAATAAGCCTCTCTCATGTGCAGTTTTCTTTCCAGAGGAGGTGAAACCATTCTATTACAAGTTTGATATTAAAGAGCATAAGACAGTTATGTCAAAGAAAGGAAGAAAAATCTTGCTGCAGTCAAAGGGCTTTTGGGCTTGTTTGAGGTTTATTTTGTTCTGTTTCATACAGCTGGGTCACTGGTGATGCTTCCCCACTGGAATTCCTGCATTTCTTGATATTTTCCCTGATAAAGTGTCTGCCATTTTTGCTGTTAAAAGTGAAAACTTGAGTTTTCCTGGCACAGTCTTAAGATTAATCATGCCTTTGTAAGGTCATCTTTTTGCTATGCTTCCAAGCTTACTGTTAAAGTTTCAGTACATTAGAGTTATGATCGCTCAACTCTCTGCTTTCCCTTAAATATTATGGGATGTCTATAAATGACTTCTTTCTGCTTCAGCAGCTTTTCTTCTCTGAAAATTTTCCCTTCAGTTTTAAACTAGTTTTCTATTTGAGTGTCGCACTGGTGGTTTAACTTTCTAATGTTCTATAGGTGTCATTTGTGGCTATGTTTATCAGAAAACAAATGTTCTTACCCTGCAAGAAAAGCATTGAATTTCCTGTAATCTTGAAGAATATACCGGGGAAGAAAAAACTACTCATTTTTGACTATTTTGAGGCCTGCCACAAACATTTGGAGGATTGAACAGCTGCTGAAATATTTCTAGGAATTTTGACATGTTGTAGTTTGCCTCCAGGTCCACTGTCCTCCCAAATGAAAACAAAGGGGTTTATGGGTTTATTTCAGGTTAATTCCCTAAGAATGCACATCCCTTCCATGGAGGTATGACACCATGATTGGGGATGTTTTGAATCATGCACCACCTCTTACCTTAAGCTGTTTGGTTTCTGAACTTGGCAGAAAGTTATTTTAGGCAGTTCTGGAGTTACTTTAGTGTATGCAGAAATACTTTTGTGTTATGTCAGTGCAAATACTGTGGGATGGTGAATAAAGTCATTTTTGTACTGTGCATTACGGTTAGTTACGGCCAGCCATTGAACAGCAGTGGAACTGCGCTTTAGCTGTTGTCTTGTATCAGTATAAAAAGGCAGTAATTTTTTTGACAGGCACTGATTGGAAAGTTGCTTGCAGCTTTCTGGAAGCAAGGAGTACATGCTCTGGATCAATAACTGGCAAATTTTCCATTAAAAAGAATACCTGAACAATGTTCCAAATAGCCACTGGCATCTTAATTTTCCATGGAAACCTCAAATGCTTGTGTGTGGAGGCCAAGTCATTTTCAGACAATTTTTCCAGACTACTTGTTAACAGT
Organism: Loriculus beryllinus; assembly: GCA_039877255.1. Classification (NCBI taxonomy): domain Eukaryota; kingdom Metazoa; phylum Chordata; class Aves; order Psittaciformes; family Psittacidae; genus Loriculus; species Loriculus beryllinus. The sequence continues at coordinate 7,545 of JBCJKH010044357.1, forward strand.
TATTGCTGTCCCAAAAGGTTGACAGCTTACATGATTGATATTTCATTTACTTGTCATCACTGTTTGAGTAATGGAGAGGGCTGTGGGGTTTTCTTTCTTTCCCTCTATTTTTTCCTCTCTTTTTTTTTGGTAGGGAGCCATCTCATATATGTTTAGTTTAGTTTATTATTCTAGAGACTATGTCATATGTGTTTATACTCTGTGTATATATGTATGTCCATATGTAGGTCATAGAATGCCGCTAGTAAAAGGGTAATAAAAAAGTTTGGTTTTCTGAAGCAGTTTTGGCTCCCAATGGAGCAGGAGATTTCTTTACAGCTCCATAACTGTTAGATACCAGTGACACTTCTTTATAAAGGGATATGGGGATATGGGAGAAGATTTGTTGTGTTATTCATGCCCCTGTGATCCTGTATGAGTCTATGGGGTAGTCCTGGCTCCTCAAAGCTGATTGTTTCAAGGGTGAGCTTTTGGGATGAAGAGCTTTGGTTAGTTAAGGTGTGGATTTTTGTTTGTACTCTAATATCAATGAGAGGCCACCCTCAAAAGTCTTATGGTGAGATTTTAGTGAGGGGAATGCTTTTAGCAGCATTAGATGTACACACAGGAGGTGGGGCAGGATGGGTCCTTAAACCCTCTCAAAACCGTTGTAACAGGTTTTTAACAAAAAGGAAATGTCTTCCTGCTTCTTGGCATGAATGTGGAAAACAGAAGCACTGAAAACTGCATGTAGGTTGACTTTGGTGTCTATTTAACATTTGCTTACTCCAGTCCATATTTCATCCCATTGTAAAAGGAAAGTGTGCTAGTTAATAAACTTCTGTCTTATTTAAGTAGCACACGTTACAGGAAGCCATCAGTGTGAGTGAAATACACATGGCGTGTGTATTTCTGTGGCTTGATTCCACAAAGACACAGAAGGGGCTTTTTTTTCCTTGTTGACATCCATTCTTGCCAGTTTGAGTAACAATATCACAAGCCTCTGGTAACAGTGACATGCTGAAGTTTTAGACCACACTCGGCTGGTGAGAATTAGCTTGAAAGTCAGTGGTGCTGCACTGATTTATGCCATGAAGATCTGGCCCACAGCCAATGTGTTTGCTTCAAAAGATGTTTGGTGGTTGCAGAAGAAACACGCTTTGTGATGTGCTGTCAACGTGTAACACGTTGTGATGAGAGGTGTGCGTGTTGTAGGCAGTAAACTCATAACAAGGTCTGTCTCGTGCCCCAGGGTTGTCTGGTTGTGATGTTAAATGTCCTGTCTGGTGAGTGTTCACCCCTCCTCTGGAGTGAGGGTCAATTAAAAGAGGCTAATAGAGATTTCACTGTTTAGTCCAAATCTTTATTTCTTTATTTAATCCTGCTCTTCATCCTCATCCTCATGAGGGTGCCATCCCATGAGAAGCCACTTCTTAGACTTCCTCATACCACCTTACATATCTTATATATTCTTGGGTCATGACGTTCTCAGATACTTCTTGCATCCCTTTTTGTCCATTCTTCACCTTTCTTTATCAATAAACTTCTCCGTGGTCACTGCTGGCAGTTCCTGTGGAGTCCAAGGTCTCAGCATGTCTGCAGTGGCTTTCCATTGCCTGCCCTGCTGTGTGTTAGATATGCATACTGAGGCAGTGCACAGCATCTGTGCTTACATGGGATGTGGCCCCAACTGCCCTGACTGTGCTTCATCACTGCAAGTTCTTGGATGGTTTCCAGATCCTTTTTTCCCCTCAGTTTTTCTAATAGCACACTTTGTGCTTATATTTACAGCATTTCTTCGTTTCCACATTTGACTGGTTTTCCCAGCTTCTCCAGGTGTGGCAACTGCTGTGTTTGCTGTAAATGTTGCATTTGCTCGTTCATCTGAAGTATTCCCAGGTTTCAGGTGGGCCTGAAACTTGTGTAGTTGAGCCAAGAACAGATCCGTGGGCTGGAGTCTGTACTAATGCAGCTTCTGGGTTGCCTTCTGCCTATGCCACTTCATTGTGTGAACATTGCAGATGGTCAGAAAGCATTGTAAAAGGTCATGTATTATAGCGATTAAAAAAAAAATGAAATTCATTGAATTAACCAATCCATAAAAGCTCCTACTACATGTATACGATACTGAGTAATCTCTTTCTTTAATCTCTTTGCAGTATTACTCCACTGTAATGGAACAGCAAGTAAATGGACAGTTAATAGAACCTCTACAGATATATCCAAGAGGTAATGCTGAACAAATTCTAATCAACAATGATGATATCAGTAAACTGTTTCATCAACAGTTATGTTTTGGGGGAGGTTTAAATGCATGTAACATGATGTTTACCTCTTAATTTGGATAGAAGGATTCATTATTGTGGGGAGTGTAGTGAAAGCTACATTTATTGCGTTTAAAATAGCTAATTTACAGGAGTAAATTAGACTAACTAGTTTCAGTTTGCATAGGACATATTTAAGTACATTTAAAAACCTCATTGGTGATGGTTCTGCATGTATTCAAACCAAAGCAGATGAATAACTTAAGTTTTGGGTACTTAAGAAAATGGGGCTTTGTTAAGCTCTTCTAATCTCGTTGATCAGTTTAACAGGCTGTCATTGCTCACTTCGAAAATGGGAATGTGTCAGTCACAGCAGCTCCATGGGTGACACATTTTAAGTGAGATTTGGGCACTTAGCAGTGGTATCCAAATGATCCCAAGTACTTTAATAGTAATCAGTTGTGTGGGCTGAGGCAATAAAAAAATAGGTCATCTGCATCCTGAACAAAAATCCATAGGCAGCTGGTTTGGTTTTTGGGAATGCTCTGCTCTCTCTGAAGTCCTGTAATGGTTAAAGATAGACTGATACATTACATAACTCCACTGATTCATTCAGATGCTCTCTTTGAATCTGCTTCTTAATTGATGAAACAGGTTTAAATTCTCCAAGTAAATCTCCCAGCAATAAATTAATTGAAATAATTAAAAATGAAACTGTTCTCACTTAACTGATATTACACAAATAATCATACCATGAGTTTCCCAATTAAACATTCTCGACTTCCATTACTTACAACTCTCTGAAGTTTGAATTGGGCAATTAACCAACAGCCTTCTCAAACACATGCTAATAAGGTCTCCAAAGGAGGCTGGGTTTCCTATAGTTTAGTGTGCTCCTGTGGAAGAGAGACCTGAATTCAAGGGGAATACAGAGATTATTCTTTTATGGTTCAGACTGCAGGATCCCATTGAGAGGGGGACTCCCAGATACTTGAGCTGTGGGACTCCAGAGCTATCAGCAGTAAAGATGTGCTCTTGTGAGATGAGTGCAAGAGTAGCTGTGAAGAGGGAAGTTGCCTGCTGCCTCTTCCCAGGCTGAGACGTGAGGGTCTTGAAGGGTCCTTAGAGAAAGGCTGAGACCTTTCTCTTTGTAGAAGAGTCCTCTTCTGTAGAAGACCATTTAATTACTGATATACACCATGTCTAAAAACACTGACCACCACTTGCAAGAAATAAAATGCGAGGCTCTTATGTGGCTTGGAGAAGCTGATCTAGTGGGTGATCCTAGTAGGCAGGGAACTCTTCTTGGAAATACAAGGCAATTTGATATATTTCCCCTTAAGCAAGCAGTTAAAGAAAGTTGTGATGTGCTCAGGAGCTGCATGCCTCAGTGTTTAAAGGGACATTTAAAATTACAAATCAGGCTTAACCTTCTTTTAGATTCTCCTTTTGGGTTGTTCCTGAAAAGCCAGTCAAATGGATTCCCACTCCTGTTCCTGCCTCCTTTTTGTATTTGCTTTATATCCAAGAATAATCTTTGTACAGATTCAGAATTCATCTTCATGCTGCTGAGCATACAATCCCCGTGTATTATTTCCACATTTTCACCATTGGCTCAACTACACATGTCTCCTGGGTTATTTCCTTGTCAGTGGCTTGTCACTGATTCTGAACTGCTTCAGAGCTGAGTTGCTGTTTCATCTTTCCAAATCACCTTCTTAAAACATCTATTCTTTCTGGGTTGCAGCTTTAAAGCTACTCCCTTCATACCCAGCCCGCCTCCAAGTTCTGCTGCTGGTCTTCTGCAGTATTGAACAAAATGTGCTTTCCTGCATTGTTTTCTGTCTTCTCATCCTGCCTCTAATAAACATCCCAAATTCTGTTAGCACAAGCACTTTTCTTTCATGCCCTTTTGCCCATGGATTGCAGTTTAGAGCCCTATCAGTAATGTGCAGCTTTCTGATGTAATTTCAGGTTCTCTCTTCTTAGGAGCTTTCTTTGCAAGGACAATCTTCGAATCCTTTTCCCTTTCTACTCCTCTCACTTTTGAGGCAGCTTCCCAGTTGCTGTCTCCAGTCAGCACCCCAAAACTCGTGCATTACCCTGCCTGTGCCATATTTGTTTGATAAATTAAATGTCTTTAAGGGAAATAAAATCCTATTTGGTGTATTTTTTTTAAAGAAATGTATTGTTGCTATCTAGATAATAAGAGCCAGAGTTCTTTTTTTATACTGAGAATAAATCTCTGTGTGTGCATACACACACAGATACATGCATATAATACATATATCGTATGATATATATACCTATATACATCCTGTCTATATCTCTGTATATAGATATAGAGATCTATATCCTGTCTATGATATATGTGTGTATATATATAAATATATACTATGATATCTATATATAAAGAGATATACAGATATATATATCCTATAATATATATATTCAATCTATGGAATTCAAGGTGTAGATACTATTCAAATATGTACCATAAAAAATACTATACTTTCAATATCTTGTTCAAAATGTTGATTTTCATCTATTGGAAAAAATATAATATGCTTATATGTATATTTTGTAATAGTTTGGTGGTTTCTGATTGATTTATTTTTAATGCTCACAGTATCATAATATTTTTCTTCTTTAAGACGCACACTGTAATTTCTGATGTCATTTAAAGGCACGTGGCCTGGCCCTAACTGATGTGTTTAATAACTATCATCTGTGTCCTTCTGACTAATAAATAGTTCTGTTTCCTGCTGTCAAAAATTGAAGGGAAATGCATGTGCATCAGAGAAAGAGAAAAATCAAATACATCCCTCCTCAGACAATCAATCAAAAGTGACAGGCCCTTTAACATACAATTTGTAGGGCACTGTAGTTTTAAAATGGGAACTGTCTGTAACATGTAGCTGGAAGCCTTTGTGGCTTTAACATTTGACAAAAGCACATTCACTGAACAGAAGAACAAGGCAATACACACTTGGAGAGACTTGAGGAAAATACTTTCTCCTCAAGCAGCAAGTCCTTCTCTAAACCCAGACATCATTGTAGCATGCCACATTTGTACATCTGTGTCCAAAATGCAGCACTTTGCATTGCTTTTATCCAGGATTTGGTTGCTGTTGCCCCTGACATGTTTTATTCTACATTTAAAACAAACTGTCTGTGTTTGACAATGTGACTAATTCACGATGTGTGGCAGCTGAGCCCTTTAAAATGCATCTTGCAAATATTTCTGTTAAATGCCAGGAAAAAAATGCAGCATGTGAAAATATAGTGACATAGGATTTTAATTTGAATTACAAAAGGAATCTGATCATTTAAGCCAGCAGCCCTCTTGATTTGGATGTGTTTTAAGCAGAAATTAGAATTTATATTACACGGTGTCAGAAAGCTCTTAGCATTTATAAATGCTCACTCCTGCAAGTTAAAAATCCTGGTTCATAATTCCCACTCTGGGTCTTGTGAGGCACTTTTCAATCATTTCTCTCTGCTAATTTTGGTGTCACCCTCATTTCTTCTTAAAAGATTCATTTTGAGCAAATTTGTAAATGGCCCTGATGTGTTCTACAATTTAGTCAATTACTGTTTCAGCCTGCAAACCTCCCGGGAAACGGAACATACATGGCCTGAAGGTAGGAATTTCAATAATTGTTTCAGTAAAGTTAGATGGATTTGTAATGCTGTGTTCCACTTATTGAAATGTCAAATAAAACTGCACTTTCTTCAGCTCTGACAAGCAGATTTTTTTTCCCCCTTTAATTTTTTTGTTGGCGAGGGTGGAAAAGGATTCATCTGCTGTGTTGGCTGCAGGAGCTGTGTATACAGTTTTATTAAGAACAGAATTGCCTTTCTTGTTGTTCTTAACCTCTGCTAATAAGTGCCTAAATTTTAATGCTCAGTTTATCAACTAACGTCTGCCTCTACTTCAAAGCACTAAAAAATTCCCCAATGTATTAATTTGATTTCAGTCGTTTATCTAAGTGTGGAAAGCACAGCAATGAAATTCTTTTAGGTGGTTTGATTCATTCAGGTATGCTTGTTTCTGTAATCATACCCATTTTGAAATGCAGACGACTACAGGTATATGAACTGATTCTTCAGGTTTAAAGTGAGAAGAAATGGTGGGCATATCCCTTTTTTTGTATTATTTAACTAAGCCTTTAGAATGTAAAGATTATATAGTGTGGTCCAGGAATTCTATAGCCTCCTAACCTACATAGAGGCGCGTCCTCAACCACCGGCAAGCCTAGCAACAAGCTAATTAACCTTCAGAGTGAAATGAGAAATTCATGGCAAATTACAGGTTAATTAGAATAGTGTCCTCTGAACACAACTGACTGATCAAGATCCTTTCCCTGCCTGCAGGTAAATACTCGAGCAGGGGCTGCTAATAATAGCAGCTCGGCCGTCTCGGATTCCCTTCCAAGCAATAGGTAAGAGTCAAGAACGGGAGCATATGGTTTGTTTTCTTTGCTTTTATTAAAACAAAATGGAGCCTTGTGTGCAGAGGTACCAACAATAAGCTTGATGTTGAATAACTTTTTCAATATGACTACCGGGCACGCAGGAGTGGAGTGGGGAAGGTGAAATTACCTTGATTCATGGATCTTGTTAGACTTGAACTGCTGGTTCTTCACAAGTATTTTCTGCTGAAGGAAATAAGTCTTGGCTGAGTGTTTCAGGTGGCTTTGTCCTTTATAAAGCATTGAAATACTGTTTGTGGGTGAACTGATTTGGTTTACTTGATCTAATAATCACTGTCTGTGGCAAGGTCTGTGTGTTTAGGTCTTTGTTACGTACCTCACTCTAGGATTCATTGATTTAAAATTTGATACCAAATTCAGTAGGCTTAGTGTGGGGTGAGATATTTGAAAAACCTGAGCAGCTTAAGTGCCCTGTTTCATACAGTTTCAGCAGAGTTTGGGAGTCTTATCTCCCTTATCTTTCTTTTTAGGTTTCACTTCTAATTTGAAACTGCATATTAAGATCTTAAAATGCAAGGGAATTCATTTTCATTTTTCCTAGAGATCTGTTCTTAAATACTAGACCCTAAATTCCTACGTGAGCAGTTGCAGGCAGTCATTGTACTCAATCTGATGTTAAAACAAATAAAAAAAACCCTGATATATTCTTAAAAGGGAATAACGAGTGCATGTTTGAAAGTGGGATAGAAATCCCTGGAGGTCCCTTTCAGTCTGTATTATTCTATTACTCTAATAAGCATACAGTATTACATGTATCTGTGCATCAGCACACTGTTCCCTTCTCTTTTAGCATTTTGAATAAGGAGATGGGCAGAGATGACCATGAGCAAAGACCCATCATACTGCTTTAGACCTGCTCAGGCACTGAGGTGTTGATAGCCACTGTCAGACACCATGAAGTGCAGCAGTGGTGGGACAGTCCCACAGACCCCAGCTTCATGTGGTGGGAGTGATGTGACGTGGTCACGCATTGACAGGGAGGATGCCGCCCCACATGGTTGGCAGCAGTGCTGGTGTAGTTGTGCTGTTGGTAGCCCCACTAAAACCAGTTTTGATGCTCCCTTTAGTGGCTTTGCAAATTGTAGAGGTGAAAAAAGAAAGCAAATACTCTGTGTTAATCTCCTCTGGCAAAGTTTGCCCCATCCCTTGGGGAAGATCCTCACCAATGCTCTTTAAAGGCTATGAATCTGAATGTCTCTATGAACTGCAGCCCTCCTCCCAATCTGTCACACTGAACTAAATAAAGCTGCTTTCTGTTGCTGTTGTGCTTTTGCTTTCAGTACTTCCTGTACTTTGAGCTTGTTCTTGAAGTGCATTGAAAATGAGGCTTCTAGAAGATTCTTGTCACCTTATTTGGTGGTTAATTGCCATTCCTTTTCCAAAACCCTCTGCACTACGAGTTTGGTTTTTGAAGTAATTGAAAGTCTCTCTTTGTTTCATGTTCACAAATTGTTAGTCATGAAAGATGACAAGATCAACTTATGTTTCCTTGGAAAACTTAATTTTGCTTTAAAGTAGTCGTGGGAACAAGAGGCCTATTAAAGAACAAAGCCACCAAATACGAAATCTGTGTTTTCACTGTTCTTGTTAATAATGATCTGTGATCAAGACACGTGCACATGCCTTTCAAGAATATATTATTTTGTACTTTTTAACTTCAGTAATAAGAGCAGAATGTCTCTTTGAGATTAAGTTTTGCAGACATATTGCTACCCAGGCAGGTTGTTGTGTTGAATGAACAAGGAACAGAGTTTGTCAGGAAAGGAGGTGAAGGTGATTTTGCAAGTGAGTGAAAGCAGTTTGAAGCCATTAATAGCTTTAGCTATAAAACACAGAGCGTTGATAGCTGTGGTTTGTTAAAGTTCTACTAGAAAAAATATATGGGTCATTTTAAGTAATGCATGACCACTGACAGAGGAGTAGTTTCTCTTGAAATAGGGGGACGGCAGCAGCAAGTTGATCTGGAATGGATGCACAAAAGGGTGGATTGAGATAAGCTCTTAGGCAGAAGCTCTTCCCTGTGAGGGTGCTGAGGCACTGGCACAGGGTGCCCAGAGAAGCTGTGGCTGCCC
>JBCJKH010044358.1:0-10732 GCA_039877255.1 Loriculus beryllinus
TCCAAGATTTTGCCAGGCACAGAGGTGAGACTGACTGCTCTGTAGTTCCCCGGGTCATCCATTTTCCCCTTCTTGAACATGGGGGTTATATTTCCCTTTTTCCAGTCGTTGGGAACTTCACCTGACTGCCATGATTTTTCAAATAGGATGGCCAGTGGCTTAGCAACTTCATTTGCCAGCTCCTTCAGGACCCACGGGTGGATTTCATGATGCTTATATAACTTCCTCAAAAAGCTATGTTTGATGCAAACATTCCTTAAGGAAACTATTCTGTTCTTGTTGCTGCTAACTGTATCTTTTCTTTTTTTTTTTCATTCCGAACACAAGAACAGAAGCCATAAGAACAGAGAAATCAGAAGACACCCGCATCGTTAATAACTTTACAATTTTCCCTTTGCCTGTCTTTGCATTAAAGAAAGAAAATTATTAAATTCATTGCTAGTTTGGATATATCTTTACATTTTCCGCTTCTCACAGCTTAGAAAATTAAAGTTTGGGGAAAACCGATCACTCTGGTGATAATGAATTTCAGTTTCTAACACCTTTGATGTGTTACATCATGTGAAATATTTGTTCATTTAACACTGAGTTGTGATGGCGTTGTGGTTGTTTGTGAGCTTCTCTCTTTTTACAGTGTAGGATTGTGGCTCAACCTTAGCCGCTTGCTATAAAATGTAGGTCCTGTGCACGGGCATACAAATTGACACACTAAAGGAAACAAAGGGATGACAGAATCCCTGAAGGTGAGGGCAGTTTTGAGTGTTTGCAGGATCAACCCCTAATTTGACATTATTCTTTCAGAGTAAAACCAGTAACATTGTTAACTACAGTACACATTGCAGTGTGTTGTGCTACTGCCCACGCAGTGAAGAAAGCCATTGAAAAGACATTGCTATTTCCAGTTACTAGTTTTATCTGTATAGAGACAACAACCACAGAAGGAATCTTCTATCTCATAGTAGAACCTGGATTCCCTTTTTCACTAGTTACTGTAGCAAACAGAAAGGGACTACCTGTGGAATTTCATACCAATTCTTTGTAGAATCTATCATTATTATTTGCTATTGTGTTGGGTTGCAGCACAGCTTTGCATGACAGAGTACTTTTTGGCACAGCTGCTGGAAGCGCTGCTCATGATGTGCATCATGGCCTTATTGTTGCTTGTAAATCCACCCTCCTATGTCATGCATGGAAGACTATTTGAGTACAGGTTTCCACCTGTTTTAAAGTGGTCTGGTGAGCTGATGTGCTGAAGTTGGTGGATAGTTTATGTGAGTTGAAGACCTGTGTCTCTCCTCACTCATCTGCCTCCCAAGCACTGGACACTTCCACTGCAATGGCTCACTCTTATGCCGTCTCCCCTCAGCCACACTCCCTGTGTCCATCTCCCCCCATTCTCTGGCACCTCTTGCTCTGTGCCCCCCTCCCTAGCACTAGCTGCATCCACCAGTCCACATTGGGCTGTCTGTGCTTTGCACTTAGTAAGGCATCAGCAGACATTAGCTGCTCTAAGAAGAGCTCCTCTCCTGCGAGCTGCCAGCAGGAGCATTTCAGAGCTGCTTGGTCCAGCTCGCCTGCATATATCATTGGTAGTGTTGAACTGACAACAGAGAGTGTTGAAGTGACAACAGAGCAATGATCAAGGTTGCCAAATAAAATCCCTCTTTTGATTCTGCCATCACCTTCTTTCCTTCACACCATGAGTTTTAAGTAACCTTTGCTAGTGGCAAGTAGCTTTCTTTTCCATTACCTTTCTGCAATGCTTTTCCATGTTAAAGATAAAGCATTTTAAAGTAGTTATTTTTTCTTATTACTAAAGCAGCTGCATCATGTTCCCAAGTCATATACTCAGATTATTTGAAACAGATCTCTTCTTTGTTCCTTCAGTACTTTGTCAGCAGAAATTGAATCAGCAGAAAAAACGTGATGGTCACAAAGCCCAGTTGCCAAATATTCCCATTTCAGGGAGCTCTCCATCAAGTGTCTGCAGACTTAATTAACAGGAACTGCAGCCAAGTTCATAGAGTATTGGAGGCAATATAAGGGAGGTTCACAAGTGATACTGCAGCTCAATTGTGTAGGTACACCCATTTTCTCCCTTAAAAAATACTTGAAAGTAGAAGATTTAATTGTAGGGCTGCTGGAAATATTGTGAAAAGAAAGTCCTTTGGAAAACCCCATTAGTATGCCAGCATGCAATAAATAGCTGGAGGTTAGCTGCAAAATGCACATATCTTGGTTAAACCCAGAAAAAATAATTCTATGTTTTAGAGGAGGAGCAGGGTTACTGGCTTCAGTACTCTTCTGTCCTGTTGTTCCTGGTAATGAAGAAATGGTGGACATCCTCATGGTTAGGAAGGAGTGTGATACTAGCACAATCTATTTCAGCTTTTAAAAAATGTAGCTATGAAGACATCTCACAAGATGTACACAGTCACTTTTTTCTTTCTTTTGTGGCTGATAAAATTGTCATGATGTCTTGCATCCTAAGTCTAAATAAAAAGTAAAAGTGGGTAATAACAGCGATGTTGCCAAAATAATACTGGCATGACTGGGAACTTAGGAACACTCTAGAGGTGTTGGATAGCCGTTGATGCAGAAACTCCTATGTTTTGGTACCTGACCTCACTAATTTGGTGATGCACCGCTTCTGAAAACACATCTAGCATTTCAGATGCAAGAAAGCATCCCTGATAACATGAAACATCAAATGAATAACAGAATTTGGCCATGGTGTGTTATTTGAAGATGGTAAATTGATACTGACCACCCAGGAATAATAAAGACCAAGTTCTTTTTTAAAATAAAGCCTAGTTAAGGAACTTTGGTAGTTGAGCAGTTAGGCCATCTATAACCCAGGGTGGCAGGTTGCTGGCCCCCTGAAGCTGACTCAGGAAGGTACATATGGTTTACAATTGTCAGTCCACTGGGGACACTGAAAGGACAGTGTCTTTGGCTTTGTGGAGGTATAGAAATCACAGCACAAACCAACAATAAAAAAGTACATGAAAGCTTAGTCCTTCTCCTTTGCCAGAAGAGTGGAAATCGATTAGATACCTAACAGCAAACATTTCTGGGACTAAAGCCTTGCTTCATTTTTGCTACTTTGGAAAAAGCTGGTATCACTGTGAAGACCAAGAGGGAGTGCTGGATGGTTAAAAAATGTAAAAGGAGATTTTAGGCTATATCCAAATTTTAAGGGGTGGTGTATGACATATGACACAGAATGTATTTAAAAAGGGAAGATGGGAAATGTATCTAAGAAAATAGACGGGTATTGACAGAAGATTTGAGGGAGAGGACTGAATTGACTCAGGATGTCATGTCACTGGTTTCTTTTGTATTGCTCCTTGGATGAATATGGCTCAAATTCTGTAAATGTCAAAAACAGGTCAAAAGATGATTGTCTACGTTACACTTGTACAGAGACTTTCTCATGGAGGTTGCTAAGGCTCCTGAGTGGTTTAGTAATATAACTAATGAAGACTAATACTGCAGATAAAGTGTTTTGCATCTAATGTAGGGGACTATTTTTAAAACTCTAATCATGTAACTGGGAAATCTGTGTTCATTTTAAAGTTCCAAATGACTTTAGAGTTAAGTCTGATTAAAGGAAAAAAAAGCTTCAGATGCAGCATCTTCAAAACATCTGTATTTAAATTATGTCTGCCTTGTCACTTCTGATGAGCAAGGTATGTCGCTTCCTTTATTCTTCTAGGAACTATGATTTAATATTTTATACTATGTACCAGGAATAGCAAAATGAAAGACCAAATTAAGTCAGGAAGAGACAAGCTTGGGTGCTGTGCAGGGACAGGCCCCAGATTCGGTTAAGTACTTTACACTGAAGGAATGACCACTTCAGCAGTGAAATCATTGCCTTGAGTGTTATTTGGCAAGTCTCCTAAGAACCAGTTCATAGAAATGAACTGAACTCTTGACACTGCCTGTCCACTGATGGGGGATTTTTCCCTCTCAGTCCCTGTTTTCTACATGCACATTATGTTATTGGATATTGCTTGGGGTCTTGGTAAGATTCAGGCTGAACTTCCTTTCTGCTTACTGAGTTTGGACAGATAGTTCCCATAGGACGTGGAAGGCAGGTGAGCAGAAAAGATGAGACTGCAGAGCAACACACTATCATCTTCCTTCAGGCTTTTTTCATGGATTTGGTGTAGAGATACGGAACGCTCCCACATTGCCTTTTGAGAACAGGTTTTTTTCCAACTTTTTTCATAGAATCATAGAATCCTTTAGTTTGGAAAAGAGCTTTAAGATCATCGAGTCTAGCCATACATCAAACACTGCCAAATCCATGCCTAAGCCATGTTCCTAAGCACCACATCTATGTATGGATTTGATAAGTTTAAGATTTAATAAGCTAATACCAGAAAGTTTTCACTTAATCAAAGTACAACATATACAGATTCCTATGCTTTTTCTGTGAAAGTACGTTTAAATGCTTGAATGTTAATCTTATTTTCTTTCAACCATTTGAGATCCTTAAAAATTAGTCTGTAGGTCCTGGGCAGCAAACTAAAAGCCACCAGCTGGTGTATATCCCATACCACACTGCCCGAAGCAGCCAACATGGTGTCTGCAAGCTTGGCACATCCTTCCCATCTCTGAGCACCTTGCAGCAGTACAGCAAATAAACCAGCTATTGACTATGTATAGAATGTGATTTTGGCCTCTTGTTGTGCAGGAAAAGTGTAGGCAGAGCAGTGTTTTGTTTAGGTTGGGTTTTTTTGAGTATATGCATGTGAGGTCTGTATGGAAAGCTCTTTGAGAGCCAACAGCATGTGTGCACAATACATGTGTACATCCTGCAAGTCCAGGAAAGGACTTGCAACAGATTTCCTGGTGCTCTTGCTCATGGACCTCAGGCACTCTAGCCACTGAAAGAAGGGTTTGGTGGGTACTCTTCGTTGCAAAATTTCTGAATACCTTTTTTGCTTCTTGATGTTTAAGGAAAGCTTGTTGTGGCGTTTTGTAGAATTAGGAAGTTGTGTTGCTTAATATGAGTTACCAGTGTGTTACTTTAATTTCCATCTTAAATTGAATAACGGAACAAATTTTTACAAAACTAGTACAAGACAAGTGTAGTAGAATTGTAATCACCAGGTCATAGAGCTTTTAAAGCTAAAGTTGTGATAACTAAAAGAAGGCAAATCCTCAGGTAGAATAACAAGAAAAATTTCCCCATTGTATGCTGTTCCAGGCTTCTGGGTAACCCATGTAAGGAGTGTCAAAAGTCCAGTAAAATGGGTTATTTGATCCTGCGTAAGAGGAGCCTCAGTGAGCAGGCACCAGGGACTAGCTAGGTACATGGGATATAACACGGCTTGTGCCCCTTTCTATTGCATCTGATTTTGTTTACGAACAATGCCTACTGAACATCTTAATCTTTGTTTAATTCTGTTTATTGCTAAATGATTTCTTCTCTGCCATTTCTCCTGGGAAATATTAAATTATTCCTTTTTCTGCCCATCTGCCTGGTGGTGTTTATCTCTTTCTGGAAGGAATCCAAGTTTGGTAATTAAGGCACTAGGAACAGTCAGAGGTTTGATCAGTAGATAAAATGTAATTATAACAGATCTGTGAGTCTCTCTGCAGTAAATATTTTAACACCTTGGGCCAAATCCTCTACGAACATAAACAGAGTTAGTGGAGATCTTACACCAGCTGGGGATCTGTGTAAAACTGCACAGACAGCTCCATTGTGGTTGTGTGGGGAAACTTAAAAAAAATTTACCTTCGGAAGTTGATGATGTGCAATACTCTGTGCCCAACAGAGAGCTTGGATGAAATGTTTGGGGTTTTTTCCACATCCTTTGACATATGCTTGCTGATCTTGTTCCCATGGCTGGTTTCACATATCCTGAAACACAATAATGTCTGTGTGGGTAAAATTTTCAGAACTAATCTCTTCAGTTACAGTAGTGAGTATGCTCTGTCTTGCAGTTGGCTTCACATGTGTTAGTCAGGCAATCCGTAATTCAGGTGCTTAGTTGAGGATCTGCAGCAGAAACATTTCACAGACAAAAATCACAAGAAGATAATTTTGGAAAATAGTACCAAATTGGCTGAAAATTCACCAAGATCCACCTTTTCTGGGTATCTTGTTTACCCTTCTGCTGAAGTCTGGAGCATAGTTCATGCCAGTCAGCAGCTATGGCACTCTGGCCTCCCTGACCTTAGAAAATGCTCTAATGGGATATTGGCCACGTTCATCAATGTCTTCCTCAGCTGTGAGCCCTGGGGGAACCTAAGGTCAAGTATTATTCACTGAACCTGTGAAGCACCAGATGTTGTTCTGCTGCCTCCTCACCCTTCTAGGGTGGGCTGAAGGCTGTAGAGGATCATGCAGGAAGGTTGCCTGCCATAGACATGGAGTGAGGACTTCTGGGTGGAAAAACACCCCAGCATGTGATAGGAACATTTCCAAGGAGACCAAAAGGGTTCAAAAGCAATATAAAAGAGAAGATGAAAAACAAAAAAGGAAATGAATTTTAAGGCTATGGAAGCCTGACAGCAATTCCTGCTTGCCAAAACCATGTGGCACAGGTCCTGCAGGAGGGGGTCTGCCGCAAATATAGCAGCAGTTAGTTGGGAGCAGACAGGTTATAGCATAATAAAAGAAAATAATTCCTCAATGTGTCTTGCTTAAAAAGCAGAACCAATAACCAAACAATAACAGCTCATCTAACACAATGACATTTTAACAAAAATATTGACTGAGAATGTAACATTATTATAATATGAAGAAAAATAGTCTCATTGAAATGTTATGTACTGACTTGATCCCTTAATGCTGGTTCAGGGACCTTAGGGTAGTAGTTGAGTCTATAATTTTCCTGTATTATGATTCATATAATTTCGTATCATATCATAGGAAAAGCTTTACTTCTATTCTCCAAAACCAGGGTCCCAGGCTCAGCTTGCGCTTGTGGGTGGTCTTGATCCTTACATGGATTTGATACGAAAATTCTTACCTCAAGTTTACATCTGCATTGTGTGCGTGATCAAAGAGTAAACCACAACTATCTTTAAAGTCATTGGAAAGTCACGTATCTATAAAAGAAGTATTTCGTTATGATTCAGAGATGCCAAAAACATAGTTTCCCTTCAACGTTTGCCAATTCATTTAAAAAAAGACGTAAAGGATGCATCTGTGCAAAGGCTTGAAGTTATACAGCTGCAAAAGTGGGAAATCAGTTGTTTATCCTTCAGAAGTCTTGAATTTGCAAAAGTAAACAATGCACAGACTGGAAAGGATGTATCCCATACCATACAATGGCATCTGTCTCCGTCTAGCTGTGAGTACTCATACAGGAAAAGCTGTGGTTGGCTCTGACCATAAGCTTTTAGAGGCAATAATAAGAAAAGCTTGTGGCAGCACCAACACATCTATAAAACATGGTGATGTTTGTGTGAAATATGCTACTGTGGTTAAATACAGACCAAGAGAAAATATATCCTGTACAGATTTCTCGATCAGATAGTTTCTGGCAGTAGAAAACAATTAGAAGGAGGTATTTTCAGGCATAAATTAACTTTGTGTGGGCTGAGCAGCATCTGTGAAGTAAGAAATGTGGATCCCAACCATACCAGATCCTCAGCTCTCCTTGGCCATTCCACTGTATTTCAGTGGTCCATTGGCTGGCCTGAGAGGAGTCAGCAATTGTGGGTTACCTGGGTTTTGGGAATCCATGCAAAATTAGTTCATTTTGGGAAAACGTATTTTGCAAATAGTGGAAAAAGATCAAGAAACATGATATCTCTTTCATCTTCAGAGAGCTTGGTAGTGCTGTTTGATATGTGATGCTTTTTTTTTAACTGAAAAAAAATAAACTGCCTGCAATTAGATTTTTTTTCTATTAAGTTCAGGACTCTCATTGAAATTTGCATGTAGGAGCTGTAGAAAATGGTCTTGTTATTTACACTTTGTTATTTATATGTGTAAGAGTTAGCTCTTTGCAAAATACTTATAGTTTGGCAGAGTTTATTTTCATGTGGTTTTTTTTTCTGGACGCCAAGCGCATCAATAATGAATCATAGAATCATAGAATCACAGATTTGGCTTGGAAGGGACCTTAAAGATCGTATAGTTCCAACCCCCATGACATGAGCAGGGACACTTTCCACTAGGCCAGGTTGCTCATAGCCCCATTCAGGCTGGCCTTGAACACTGCCAAGGATGGGGCAGTCGCAGCTTCTCTAGGCAACCTCTGCCAGTGCCTCACCATTCTCACAGTAAAGAATTTCTTCTGAATATCTAATCTAAATCTACCCTCTTTGAGCTTAAAGACATTCCCTCTTGTGAATATGTCTTCTTGGGCTGCAGGTGCACATTGCTGCTGCATGTTGAGTTTCTTGTCAACCAACAGCCCCAAGTCCTTCTCCTCAGGGCTGCTCTCAATCTGGTCTTCCCCCAGCCTGTATTTGTGCTTGTGGTTGCAAATGTGGTGCAGGACTTTGCATTTGGCATTATGGAACATCACAAGGTTTATTATACCTTTTGTAAAAGGCTTATTAGGCAGCTGCTTCCTTCAGATTCCTGTTACAAACAAAGAAAACTTTTGGCTCAGTTATTTGGCTCAGTGTTCAAACAGCATCTAGATGAACTCATGGAAGAAGAACCTGCCTGTAAATATTAGATCCAGAGAAGCCACTTCTGGCTTAGGGAGCTCCTGAACTGCAGAATATCACAGCTTGGGAGAGTAACCTGGGATTATATGTTCATATGACTGCTATGTCCTTGCATTTCTTTCCATACACTTGTTCTCGGGTAATGTTGGAAACAGGACAATGGGTCTTTCACCTGAGGTAGTATCTCAGTATCTTGTCCTCACGCTTTTATTTCATGACATAGAAACACAAAAGCTTTTAGTATGTTTCTCAGCATCAACAGACCTGAGTTTTTGAGCTACTCTGGGACTCACCTCCCCCCCCCCCAATGTAAATCTAAAATTCACTGTATTTTGAAAGTAACCATTAAAAATTACAAAGAAATGTCATAAAACCTCTTGAAAATACCTTTAAAAGCTTAATAGTGGTTCATATATTTCATTAAATAACAACCAGAGCAGTAAACCATTTGTGGTTGGTTCTGGTCATATGAGCTCATTTGTGGTTTGATGAGAACTGCTCTTGAAGGCAGAAAAAACCAATGGGTTAGTTTTATATATCTGATTTAATCAGATCACCAAAATTCTCATTTTCACTGCTGCCAGGGAATCAGAAACACTCCTGTATCCTTCTCAGTCTCAGATATCATTCTGCATCCTCAGTGTTTGGACTAGTTGAGCACGAAGAAATGTATGGTAGCAGTAGTCCAGTGGAAAGTTTAAATAAATTGTTCAGACCACTACAGCATTTAAATGGGGCTATCTGGGTATATAAGTCTCAGGAAACTTCACATTAGAAATAGCCAGTGGAGTCCTGAGAGACTGCGGCTCCCAACTAAAGAGGTGTGTCAATACTTCTCCAGCTCCTTGGTACAGTCACTGTCAGGACAAATATCTCCTCCACTGGTAGGGCTTCAATGAGGGTTCAGTTTAGTTAAAGACATTCCCAACTCTTTGTTAGGAAAGAAAGACCTCTCTGCAGCTGGCTAAATAATCCAGTTTAACTCTACTGAGAGGCTCTTACCTTTCCCTGATGCTATTTGGATTAGCTCTGTTCACAGCAATAGAACAGGAGTGGTGCATTTGCACATCATCTTGTGTTAGCCTGTCTGGAAAATATTGCAGAGGTAGAGATAAATTCATACGTAATTCTGGGGTTTTTGGTTTTGGTTTTGTTTTTTTACGTTTTGTTGGGGTTTTCGCCCCCCAAATTTTATAGTCCAAGTTTCAAGTTTGATAAGTGAAAAGACATTTAATAAAAATAACTTTCAATAAAGGAAACTATAACTTAAAAAGACTTCATGCCTTAACAACTCTCTGAAGTTAATTTGAACCAGACGGCTACTTGAGAATCCCAGAAGGACATAAAATAAGGCTACACCTATTTTTCATTGGCCCTCTCCAAGCAAGTTTACAAATTTTTCTATTCTTTATTCAGGTCTTCTGCATTCTTTTATAAAGATTCTATGATCCACTCAGCAGCAAGCAGTACTCAGCCTCTGCTTCTGACGGCCCAGGCGGAATCGCGTGCTGTCTTTGACACATTGATCCCTCTGAGCCTCTGAAAGCAGTGAGACATATGAGAAGTCCTGCAGAAATGTGGAAGACATATGTGTCTTGGAGCTTGGTGAATTTCTAGCAAAATTTGCTTATGCTCCAGATTCATACTAATTCCTCAAAATCTGCCATTTGAGATTCTCTGAACTAGGAAAACAGGAGGAAATTGAAAGTCAGCATAGACCCATTTCACCTTTGCGCACAGGGTCTGAGTTATTTGGGGCTGCCTAACTGAAGAGAACAGCTTTAGGTATATCTGTGAACCTAGTGACAATGTCACCACAACGCAAAACAGCTGTGAAAAGCTAACAGTAAGTAAGCTGTGTTAACAAGGGTATTTGGAGTAATACAGAAAATCTAGGGGCTTGACAATTTAATTAAAGTTGGGCAGCAGTTCAAGAAACATCAGAAGTATATATACCAGAGATGCATAAATGTTTTTTACCAAAAGCTGCTGGATAGATGTAAACACTGCAAGTAGTTGGGTTATATCACCTCTAAAGGGAGGCAGGTTATACACAAGTGCTGCAGAGTAGAAGAGGCAG
>JBCJKH010044362.1:0-11770 GCA_039877255.1 Loriculus beryllinus
TGCAGCCCAGGATACGGTTGCTTTCTGGGCTGCAAGCGCACACTGCAGTCGGCTCATGTTCATTTTCTCATCAACCACCACCCCCAAGTCCTTCTCCGCAGGGCTGCTCTGAATCTCTTCTCTGTCCAACCTGTAGCTGTGCATGGGATGCTTAGAAAGGAGTCTGGGAGCAAATCAAGAATATACGACACTTTCTAAAATACACTCTCAGTCTCCAGAAGCTTGTAGGTTAGGAACTAATTAACAAAAAAAAAAAAAGAGTTGGCTAATGAGAGCTACAGCTGAGCCTAAGGTCAGTGGGTGGCTTCCAGTGACTGTAGTGATAATTTGAGCTGCTTGTGAGAGGAACCTCACCAACATCTTAAAATGGCAGAACAATCCTCTCACTCACAATGGGATTTGATTAAGTAGGAAGGGGCAAAACAAGAAACAAGTGCTCCAAGGTAAACCTAAACTAATTAAAAAGAGAATTTAGCTCAATAGTGAGGTTAATTCACAATCAGAGCCTCTAGCAGCAAAATGGGTGGTTCTCAGCTCCTTGTGGTCTTCAGATGAAGTTTTTGGAAGACACATTTCAGAAGAGCTCAGGTTACTGGGGTCTGCAGAAGGAGGCAGCAGTACGGAGAGGCTGCTTACCTCTGCAGGATATCCAGCATTCCAAAAGACCTTTGAAAAATGTGTGGGAAAGAGTAAGAGGAAGAAAAAGAAATGTATACAAACCAAACAAGTCCTAGTAAACTCCCAAACCTCAGGAAACAGGGTTGGGTTTTTTTGCTTTATACTATATTATCTTTCTTATAGCTTCAGTGCGTTTTCTTTCTACTATACATGTGGTTTTTCCCTTTTAGAGAGCCTACACCCCTTCGGAACAGCAAATGCTGAGCAGTGTATTATGTATAAATCTTCTGTAACACCTTGGTTTTACAAGAGTATACAGAGAGGATACATTTGAACACAATATGACCCACCTTTCATCAGTCTTTTTGGTAAAGAGGCACCAGAGCTGAACAAACACTGATCAACCAATAAAACCAGATTAGAGAAAAAGCAACTGTTGCTCATGAATGTATTCTAACCTTGATCTACAATTTTCATCTAACAATTTATACAGAAGAAGAAGACTGGAAACTATTACCACAGAAATTTCCAATGGGAACACCAAACAGAAGTTGTCTAAGCAGACCGAAGGAGCAGATTACATAGTGTTTGAGCACACCTGCTTTTACTCACAGAATAGGCATCAGGTATCAGTGACATGCTGGTTAGGCCTTGGGTTAGATACTTTCCTGGCACAAACAGTGACTATTCTGACAGGTTCCATGAAGACGCATCAGAGCTCAGACACAAATATACAAAATCACTTTTCCACTGGTTTACATGCACACACAGAGAACAAAGAAAAGAAATACATCATTTTCAGCCTGGTGAAACTCTCCTACACCACAAGGGTCTAGAAAATGTTTTCTGAGTGCTAACACTGAGCCACAAATTTAATCCTTAGTCAAGTACTAAATTGTTTATCTTCATCTCCATTCATTAGCTTGCACTCAGTCTTCAATACAAAAGCCAAATCATTTTAGGGTTAGTTTCAAATGTAGTTTTGGTTATGCACGAAATACAATTTCTTCTTTCTACATAATAAATAAAACATTTAGGCTTAACACTCTTTCCTTGGTTGTAGACTCATGCCTTCTGACACTCCAGCAAGTAACAATATTCAGGTAGCGAGATCTGAATAGCAGCAATACAAACCCCAAAAGTGACAACAGAAACCAAATTATTTACTTCATCTTCCAACATATAATTACAATTCTAAGCCAAACATCCTGATCTTTGAATATTCTTTGCTCTTACAGAACTCTCTCCTGGAGTCCTCTTTACAATACACATTGTTCTTGGTTTCCCTCACCAGTGTTCTTCTGTTTTCTTGCCATCAGAACAAGATATTTTCTGCAGTTTCCTCAGACTGCAAAGTTTCCCTGGAGAAGGAACATGTTGTGCACCACATGAGCACTGACAGTCTGAAACCCTGTCAATACCCCAGAAGTAAATCAACTGGATCATAGCTGCCCACAGACTGAAGTATCAACTCCAAATCCTTTGGCACAGTTGCATAAGAAGCTGATCTAAATCAAGTTATTTCTAGCTTGCTCCCAAGCAATTTTCTGATGACCTTTGAAGACGGTCAGGCCAAGATTCTTTCTGCAACACACAGTGAGTCATGGACACTCCTGGTCATGTCCTCAGGACCTTGTATCTGCTCTCAGCAGCCAGGTGCTACTTAAACAATATGAAGGAGATTACATTCAGTTCCATTCACAGTGGAGAGGGAACATTTTTGTTATTCTGCTTCCAAGAAAAGGACTTGGGGTCCTGGAGGATGCCAAGTTGAACATAAGCCAGAAATGTGCCCTTGCCCTCTGCCAGCAACCTCATGGGCCTGAAGTAGGGCAGATCATTGCCAGCAAGTCCAGGGACATGATACTTCCCTTCTCAGACTGGTGAGGCCACATCTGGAATACTATGTCCTGCTCTGGGATTCTCAGTAAAAGACATGGACAAACTGACGCAAGTCCAGGAAAAGGCCATAAAGATGATTAATGGATTGGTCAAACTAGGAAAGGCCAGGAGAGCTGAGACTGCTCAGCCAGGAGAACAGAAGAAGACTCAGCTGGAGAGGGTGTTGGGACATCTTGACTAGACAATTCTTTTGCAAAAAACGTTGGATCAGATGATCCTTGAGGTCTCTTCCAACCTGATAATGCTACGGTTCTATGTTATTTTCAGGAATGTTGTGGAGTTTTCATTCTTGGAGATACTCAAGAGTGACGGGGCACTGTCCTGGGCAACCTGCTCTATCTGACCCTGATTTGATCAGAGGGATGAACAAGATGACCCCCAGAGCTGCCTTTCAACCTTGATTACTCTCAGATTCTATTTCATTAAGGTAGAGAGCAGCAAATCTGGCTGCCTGAACTTCAGTAGAGTTAGCAAGGTCAAAATTAGCAGCTACTGAATACAAGTCTTACATAATTTGTATATCTTCTATTGAAATGTGCAAACTAAGGAGAGAGGTAAAGAAATACCTAGGTACGTGGGACCTCCCTCAAAATTGTTCGTACACAAGTGTGCACCCCCTGCAATATCCCCCAGTAGGAGCATCCAGACACTGGATTTCTCTAAAGGAAAGGCTATAACTAGCAAGGTTAGAAAGGCAGACGGATGCGGGCTTTTAAGCATGTAAAACATGGGGGGTTTCGGCCCTTTGAAGCTCACCTGATGTCACACGCTCTGAAAACAGGGCTGCGGCTGGTTCCAAGGATGTTCATTCTGCTGTTCCTTCCAGTAAACTAACCAGTGGTACCACTGTCCAGACACTGGAACTCAGTATTTTCTACTATCAAACTACCCCAGTGGTTCCTAGGATGATTCTGGCCTGGGCCACTTAACACTTCCCCAGAAACTCTGGCGTGTGGTTCAAGAACAAGCAGAGACTGGGAGCTCTTCCCCATAACTGGTGCGAACACAGCCATCCTATCCTGAAGAGTAAAAACCCTCAGCTGCATGGGCACAAGCCCTCCCTTACTAACTAGCCTCAGTGCCAAAAGATGTTTGAGGAACATCACTGTCAACAACATGGTAACATTACAGAGCCACCAATTCTGTTGTCAAACCCCAACTATCTCTCCTAAGAAAGTACATCTGCTATGTAAGGGTCTGTTCAACATTAAAAAGACTTCTAGGATTCATTATCTCTTCCTGAAAAGATCTCTCACTGTAAGAGATCTACCTGGCATAAGCTGGTTTCTCAGAACTCAGAGATTCAGAAGTGAGACAAAAATGATTTCCACCCTTGTGAATTCTGTGTCCATTGGCACAAGTCAGAGCAGTGGGAAAGGATTTCCTCTGCTATTTCTTACCTGTTCTAAACTATTAAATAACAGTTATTTCAATGGTGGAAGTCAGGAAAAGCAATAGGAGAGTTGTCTGGTTAAGATTTTAATGACTACAGCAATTTTATATAAACTTAATTTCCACTTCTAGGTGTTTGAAGAATTCTGCTGCTTTCAGACCTGCCACATGAGAAAGGTGTTCCAACATGTCCAAACACTGGAAATGAAGAGGAGAAAGAGAAGAGGTGTAAATGTACTGTGTGAGGAACGCAACACCACATTTCTTCAAGGAATCCTGTTTCTGTGAAGTCCTATAAGAGACAACGTGTGAAAGCAGTAATCTCAAATCCAATTTTGGATTACTTCCGAAGGGCAACATGCTGCATATCACACTGTACTTGTCAGAAGAGCCATCAAGGGTTTTTACACACAGATTCTTCCTGATTCACAGGGACCATTCATTACAGTTGCAGGGTATGTCTGCGTCAGTTCATTTGTATTTCATAGGCACACTCTTAGTGTGCTCTGCAATCCTCACCTCTAAGCTAGTACTGCTTCTGGAGCACTGTCAGGTCACATACAAAAAAT
This sequence comes from Loriculus beryllinus, assembly GCA_039877255.1. Classification (NCBI taxonomy): domain Eukaryota; kingdom Metazoa; phylum Chordata; class Aves; order Psittaciformes; family Psittacidae; genus Loriculus; species Loriculus beryllinus. The sequence continues at coordinate 4,482 of JBCJKH010044362.1, forward strand.
ACTAACAAATATTGGTCTCCTCCCACCTGCAAGTGCAATTAGACTGCTGGCACAGGCTCCACAGGAACAGCTTTAAAGGAAGGGCAATAAAAGCATCTTGGAAAGAAAGAAAGAAAGGAAGACTGACAAAAATCTGACACTTCTAAAGATAGTTTCCATGTTTTAGTCTTTACCTAAGCACAAAAATTACTGGGATAAAATACTATCATTCCAGACTTGGGATAAACACCACGTGATAAAAGCAAATCACCTTTCTACAACTCTGCAGACTGAACACCCCCTGTGAAATAACTTCTCTGGAATGGGAAAGCATCTGCTTGTTGCTAGCCAAGAGCCTCCTGGTGTTGCACAGTGGCTGGGTAGCAGCAGAGCTGCCATGGGACTGCTGTAACAGAAACGTGCACAGACACCAAGAAAACTACTCTGCTGTCACGAAGGTGGTCAATATGGAGACAGTTACTAATGGTTTGAATGGTACAAAGCTGTTAAAAAGAAACATTCTTATTGCCACTTCCCACTCTGAGTTTTGAGATTCACCTTAGATATTTTCATCAAGCTTTAAAGCACCATGCTGGCCACTGTAAGAGATCTACCTGGAGAGGTGAGGGAAGAGGTTAGAAACATCCACAATGCCACAATTTCGGAAAGGTCCTGACTAAACCCACACTCATGTTGGCAACAGGAACATTTGCATCTAGAGACAGAGGAATCCTGGCTTGCAAGATTTTGCAATTGCCAGCCCCAAGCCTGCAAAACCTTTCACTAAACACTTGCCTAAAAAAGAGAATCAATTCAAGTCTGCCTTAAGAAGTCCAGAATGACTGGAGAAAATGGCTTTTAGAGAGCTGAAGGACAGATCAGCACTCAGCTAACCAGGCTCTTAACATGGAAATGTTGCTTGCTATGACTGACTTCTGCAATGCAATCACAAGTTTTCTGAAAGCAAAAGACCTGCACTTCAATATGGAGTATCAGATAATCTCCATTACATGAAACAACCTCTATGAAGTGAAGTGATTTTAAAAAGAAAGGGAGAGAGATACTCTTATTTCAAATCCAGGAGCAGTTTGTGGGAAATCCATGTACTAGATATGAAATTTGACTTGTTTGATAAAGTAAATTATTGTCCCATATACACTTATCTATTTTGAGTGGGAACTCATGCAAAATGTTACTCATAACTGAGGCATTCATGCTCTTATTCATATTTTATATCTCCAATTTTAATAAGTCGTTTATTACAAAGCTATTTTCACACAGTCTTTGTTCTGAATTTGTTATAAGGCCTGTCTGGATGTTATGGTAGTAGTGCTTCAAAACAAATAGAGGAGGATGAAGTCATTAAGTGACAAATGCAATGAAAATTCAGGATATTATTTATTATTTTTAATAATAAAACCTCAATAGTATACCAAGATGGAAGCTGTTCCCTTAAAGCATTTTTACTGTAGAGTCGTAAGGGTGGGCAAAGCTGAGACAGCATTTGCTTAAGGAGGCTGAATTGCACCTCTACCAGCCAAGTTTCTCTCTATCTTCTCACACTGATATCTCAAGGAAATGAAAGCTAACACAAGCTATTTCCAGTGTCTTTCTTAAAACTCTTTTAGTCAGGTGATACTGCTACTTTTTATCCTTTATTATTATTATTATGATTATTATTATTATTACTGGATTGTGGTAAAAACCCACACAAGTGAAAAGACAAATAAGTACAGTTTTTCATGAGCTTTCTTACCACCCTAAAAGACGAAGGAAGAATTTACATCATCTCTAATTCCTACATTCAGTCCAGCAGCAGTGTGGCAGGAAGGCATAAGCACATTATTTCTCCTTCCACTAAGTTCTATTTCTACATAGTCTTAAATACTTACAGGAATTGGAAATGTGATTGGTTGAGGTGGACATATATGGTCCAGATTTATCTTGTTCTAACTTGGACCCACTGAAGATTTCTACAGTTCCACCTGTTTCAGTGGGTTAGCAGCACATGGGTTCTGGTATGAGTTACATTATTCACACTACACGATGTTATAGCATCACGGCTCTCATCATACTGTTGAGAGGCAACAGTCAATACCACACAGTTTGACTACTATTCCATTTTACAAAGGCACTGGAGAGAGCTCTGGTTGTCCCCTTGGCTTGGAACCTGCCCCAACTCCTCTTACTATAGCTCTGTTAAGCTACTGCCTGACAGCTGGAAACGATAAAGCTCCCCTCTCATGGGGTCCATTACACTCAGCATTTCCAGTACACAACCACAATACCGTTGCCTGAATCATGACTTCAGAGTAATCAGGACAAAGATATGTCATCTCCCCACAAACTTACACTACACAGGATGGTAACACACCAATCTAGAGATTAAATCCTGCCTGGATGCCACTGGAACAGGAGAGAACACATCAGTCTGCAAAGAGATACTGCTTTACTGGCTCTGTGAATTATGAGGGAGTACTTAGAAAACTGTATGGTTGCAAGAACTGCAACAGGACACAATGGCATCCACACCTCCTATGTTGAGGGCAAATCCAACCTACTTCTAAGTTATCCCACTTCCAATGTGGTTTGGCAGCCTGATGGCATACACTGTTTATGAACACAAGGCATGTCAATGCAGAACGATTTGAAGTTGACTCAAACTCATTTGCTGTCCATGTTAGGCCTCTGCAGTTGCAGTTTCACTGCTTTTCAATAACCTCCTGCAGAGGACAAGCACATGACGGGCCACTGTGGTTTACAGAAACCAAAAGAAGTCCAATATTCCAGCTATGATTCTGGTCTAAGGTCAGATTTGGCAGCTTCACTTTTCTGCACTCAGAGAAGGCCAATAATTATGGAAAAGCAGCAAGCTGCATAGCTCATTTCATTTTTTAAACTCACGTATCAGTCTAGAATTAGCAAATCCGCAAATTCTGTGGGAAATCTCTTTAATCATTTTGATAAATTTCCGAGAGATACTGTCAGAAGATACTCCTTCCCCCGGTTCTCGCTATCAATTACAACAGCAGGTTTGTACAGGGGAGTGTTTCAGACTATGATTGTTTACACTATTCTTTTACTGTGGGTAATTCATCGAGGTATAGAATGGATCCAGCACATCAAAGCTTTTGCCATACAAAACTGCTAACGGCACTGCAGCTTACAGCGTTTCTTTCTGCCAGATGGATGATCATATTGGTGTAACGGTTCCCAGCTATTTTTTGCAAGTCAGCAATAGACTGTACAAGATTTAGTGGATGCTCTAGCTAGAGCTTGCTTACATAAAGAGTATGCAAATTCTTGCTTACTACTGAAGGGTTCACTCAGATGGGATGTAAAAAAACATATTCTAAATTGCTTTAAAATTTCAAGATTACTGTGGCTAAGAAGAGATGAAGTTTCCATCTTTTCCTGTAAGTCATATTCTGACATCTGGCATTCCAGAACAAGTAATAAATGCTCAGATATGGTAATTGTTATTTTACTGACAACTAAACCAGCACTCTAATAAAGGGGAAAAATAAACAAACAAAGAGTCAGTCCTGAAGCGCACCTGGTGAAAATAAGCAGTCTGTCAGGGAAATGAAAGCCAGGCATCATTCATCAAATTCAACACAATAAAAAGGCTCTGTGAGTTCTTCAGAAGTGGTGTCTCTGAAGGTCAGAACTGTGCTGCAACAGTAGGGATCTGTAAGTAAATACTGCAAGCTTTTCAAAGCAGACTTCCATCAATGTTGACAGAAATATCTCAATCTGGAGTTGTTCAGCTTGGAAAAGAGGGCTCCAAGGAGACCTTATTGTGGCCCTTCAGCTCTTAAACGGGGCTTATAAGAAAGAGAGGGAAAGATTTTTTCAGCAGGACCTGCTGCAATAGGACAGGGATAATGGTTTTAAACTAAAAGAGGGGAGATTCAGACTAAATAGAAGAAAACTTTTTCAAGTTTTCAAGAAACAGGTTGTGCAGAGAGGTAGTAGATACCCCATCCCTACATTCAAGGTCAGGCTGGTCAGGGATCTGAACAACCTTGCTCATTGAAGGGGGTTGGACTAGATGACCTTTAAGGTTCCTTCCAACTATTCTGTGATTCTATGGATCAAACTTTAGTCAGGCATTGGAACAGGCTGCTCAGGGAAGCACTGGAATCACCATTCCTGGAAGCATCAAAAACCATGCAGATGAGCTCCTTAGTGATACGGTTTAGTGGTGGATTTAACAGTCCTGGTGTAACGGTTGGACTTGATCATAAAAGTCATTTCCAACCAAGTTGATTCTATGAAACACCACAAGTCTTGCTTATGCATGAAAACTGAAACAGACTCACGTGGGCATATATTGTGCTCATTTAGGTTGCATTTTCTCGACTTACACGTATTTGAGCTACCAAATAACCCAGAAAATCAATTGTTTAACTAAAACGTTAACTAAGTGTCAGTAAAAACTACAAGCGTAAGGCACATAGTTTTCTACTTCATCAGCCTGGTGGTTTTTGTGTGTGTTTAGTGGGTTTTTTAAATACCCTGACTACTCCCTCGCATCTTGAAATGTTCATCTCTTGTAGTACGACACACACCACCATGGCTGAGCACATGAAAAGTCAACATTAAAGCTGCACTGCTCAGATCTCAGAAATCAGGAAATGTCAGCTTTCAGGTTGCATAAGTGCTCTTGTCTCTGTCCTTTACTCATGCATATTACCACGGAGACTTTGGCTATGTGTTCATATAGTGGCTGTCCAAGTATGTGAGTTTTCCTTGTGGAAGACTGCAAACAGAAGAAATGTTGGAAGGTAGGAGGATATTTGGAAGAAATATTCCTGTACTCACACTCCTCCCTAAGCGCTACTTTTGGACTACAAGAGGATCCTAGGCTAGATGCATCTTTGGCCGGATGTAGCACACTCACAACCACAGCTACTTCACTGCTTTAAAGATGCATATAGTGTGTCACTGAGATCCATGTGTTCTGAGGTTTGAGACAGAACCCACGAAAATTATTACAACACATGGAAACTGCATATACAGCATATTATCTGTAAGAAATGAAGCTTACTAATAATTATTTTCTATATAAGGAGTGATAGCTTACTTTTAGCTTGAAAATTTCATTTGTAAATAAAGCAGGAGCAGAAGAAAATTAAAGCTTCAGTAAAAGTATACTCTTGATCCACTGAATAGCAGCAGCCCCTCTAAACAGACATTCCCTTTAGAGAGAGAAGTGTGCAACGCAGCCAACAGAGAGACTCACAACAATTAGGCACTGCATATATCCCTAACAAAGGAGACCAAATACATGTTTCAATACACACATACAGCACAGGTGTCGATGACTATGATTATAATCGCTTGACACCTTTCATAATTATCAATTGCTGTTGAATCACAGCCACTGAGGCTGAAAATTTCCATGGCAGCTATTTTGCATCGGACTGATTTTTGGTAGGCTTAATTGTTGTTGCCAGAATTTCAGTGGTTTTCAATACAAGGTCAGGGAAAATATTCGCAGTTCAGGTACAAAAGAATTAAATAACTGTTGGGAGGAAATAAAAATCCCCACAGTTTCTAGCTGGAAAGTGTAACCTGAGAGTAAGCCTCAAGCAGCCATGCTGTCTTCATGAGGATGAAGAACACGAAATGTGTTCATGCTTGAACCTTTCAGAAAAGAAACGTTCCCGTCTGCAGCTACTCAAAAGACCCATTCAAAAAGTCATTTGAGGTGACTGCGCATGCTCCAACCCTGGGCTAAAGGACAGAGTCAATCAAGCCCGGCAATGCCTTTGTGGAGCCAGATAAAATAAGAAAACAAAACTGTCCCTACTGTATTTCTAAAGGTTTCCACTACTGGAAAGAAACACAACAGAAAGACCAAAAATCTGAAATCAGAAGAAAAAAACGGAACGTCCCAGGCAGACAGGACCGAAACAGAGCTTGAATTTCCAACAGTACCTGAAACAGAAGACTCTCAAGTCTGGTCACTGCAGAGCATTAGAAACCACCACATACATTTGTAGTCACCATCAGCAGTCAGGGACTGCTCCAATGAATCCTTTTGGTGACGAACAATGTGGGAATCAATGCAGTGTAACACCGTGTGTTCAAGTTGCAGTTTGTGGGTGCATATGCATTGAATATGCATTCCTGCACTGCAGTATCACAGTGTTCCCTCATAAGGCCCTATCTCACTCATGGCCTGGAGAGAAGACTGCTCATGAATACTCCATGCGATCCTTCACCTAGCTTGAGCACTGTGCTCAGGCAAAGCTGTGTCATGCTGCAACAGTGCAGATCTACAAATTATGAAAGCAATATTAAAGGTGCAAGAAATTAGACTCAAACGATCCAGTGTCAGTGTTTCTCCTTGAACGATTCACACAGGAGTTTAAGATACTGCCTTGTCAAAACAGAAAATCTTGTACAGCTTATGGCCAATGTACTCTTTTGACCTGAGTAGGCAACTGTTTGCTGCTTTTGTTAAAGGAAATTAATGCACCAAGATAAAAGCTCTTGAAAACTTACAGCCCTCGAATTACTTTTCTGAATGGACAGCAGAGAACACCTGAACTTCACAATATGAGTCTCACAAGGGCTTTTGCAAAATCTCAGACCCTGAGATTAGGTAATCTATTTAAACCCAAAGAAGCTACACATACAGAAAATAAAGAGGCAATGGCATTTGCACAAGTAGAATATACTCTCGTGTAAAAAATGGGACAAGCAGAGCCAGTGTGAGCCTGCTTTTCTTTAGGTTGATTTGATGTCTGCACTTTACAGCATTAAGCTCTATCCCAGCAACTCAGCACTAAATCAGGAAATCCTATGGCACTATTGTATTTAGTGTATGGAGGCCAAAGATAGCTCCATGATTAAAATCCTCCTATTGATCTTATCCAGGCTACATCAGTTGAATGCCAAACATCTCTGAATGGGAAAAAAACACTTGACGTATTATGTCTTCAGAACAAATGGTCTTCAGATAGTTATTTTCATTATCATTTTTATGACAGTGCAAGGGCCACTTCTGATGTTGCAAATGTAAGGAAATGCATAGCATGACGTAAGAATTAGGTATCTGCCCTACAATGCTTTTTACAGCAATTCCCAGGCAACAGCTGTAGAAGTCAGTCTCTTACCAGGCTGTAGGCTCTGGTACCTGTTCCAGCAAGAGAGCATCACATGCAGCTTCAGCAACAAATGTTTACCTGATCTGGAAAGAATGTGTAAACAGACATGGGAAACAAATGGTATTAATAGGTTATGTGGGGAATCTTGTACAGAAATGATGCCTAAGAAGTGAATTAAGGGAATGACAG
>JBCJKH010044364.1:4602-14948 GCA_039877255.1 Loriculus beryllinus
AGGGAAGCCCCAGATGGGACAGGGGACCCCAATATGGGGCAGGGAGCCTTCAAACAAGATCAGAGCATCCCTAAATGTGGGGGGGGGCGTGGTTTTGTCGGAAGAGCGGCGCTCGGAGAACCAATGAGGTGCGAGGGTGGGGGGAGTGGGCGTGGCCGGAGGGGGGAGCCAACGAGAGGCGGGTGGGCGTGGCTTCGCGTTACCACAGCAACCGCCGCGGCCGCCATCTTGCAGAGGCCTTCGTCTTCCCCCCCCCTCGCCATCCGCCGCCATCCTGCCTTTGAACATCCAGCCCAGCATGGGCAACCGGGATGCCAGGAGGAGCTTCGCTCTATATTACCTACAGCTCTATATTACCTAGTTCAACAAGGAAAAGTGCAAAGTCCTATACTTCAAGAGGAACAACTCCATGCACCGAGATCCAAGATGTACTGGGGGACAAGCCAACTAGAAAACAGCTTGGCAGCGCCAAGTTGAACATGAACGAGCAATGTGCCCTTGTGGCAAAAAAGGCCAATGGTATTTTCAACTGCATTAGCAAAGTATTGCCACCAGATCAAGGAATGTGATCCTTCCTCTCTACTCGGCCCTGTTGAGGCCACACCTGAAGTACTGTCCCTTGTTCTGACCTCCCAAGTAGAAGAGAGACATGGACAGATGGAAGGAAATTCAACAAAGGGTCACCAAGGTGATTAAGAGACTGGAGCACCTCACACAACAGGAAAAGCTGACAGCTGGGAAGGCTTGCAGGGGATATAATGTATCTCACTGATGTATATAAATACCTGAAGCAAGACACAGCCAGGCTCATTTCAGCGATGCCCAGTCACACAAAAAGAGGCAATAGACACAAACTGAAGAGCAAGAGTTTCTACCTAAACAGGAAACACTTTTGGATTTGAGGGGGACTGAGCCCTGGCACATGTTGTCTAGGAAGGTTGTCAAGCCTCCATTCTTTCACAAGCCATCTGGACAACTCCCAGATCAAGGTCTGGGCAATCAGCTGTAGCTGGCTCTGTTTGAGCTGGGGGGCTGGACCAGAAGACCTCCAGAGGTTCTTCCAACCTCAGCCATTCTGTGATTCTGTAACTCTGTTAGTAGGTGTTGCAATATAAATTGATGTTTAATCAGATGCAGGAAAAACACACTCACATTGAAACCTGCATTGCTAGACATGCTCTTAGGAGTCTCCTGTTTTCTTTCGTGGTGCAATTACATCATTATATGTGGGATATCAAGCTGCATCAAGATTCAGGAAACATGGATTCCATTAAGCCTCCTCCACTTGCTGTCTGATCACACAGAAGTCAGTTTATTTTTGCTTATATGCAAAAATATGTACATATGTAACTTAATGTTAACCTTTATCTATCTCATTTTTTTGTATGTCCTATGCCCTAGAGATCAAGGTTGTCATTATGAGTCAGGTCCCTATTTGGTATAACGTGTCATCTGCCACATGGTTTAGCTAGAGTGGATTAGGATCTTTTGCTTGCAAACAGCTCCATGTGAGCAGTTGATAAGTGTAACTGCAAGAGAAATAAAGCCTAACATTAACTGCTTGTTCTTAGCACATCACATACGCTAATTTCTATGACATATGCTTTATATCATTTTCTTGGGTGTTTTGGCATGGTTGAAAAAGGCAGTTACTCTGGATGGGAGAAGATAAGCTGCTCTTTAATTTAATTTTTACCCTTCTAACCCTTGCTGCTGATGTCTTAAGATTTGGGTGGGTGCCCCTCCTTTTGTCAATGAAATTAATTCATTAATTCCTATGTCAGAAGAACCAGTTTCAGCCAGAAGATGCAACTGACCACAATTTTTATAAATGTAATAGGAATCGGGATGGAAAAGTTATCATTCTTACCTTGTAAGTGAATCATGAAAATAACAGTCAAAGAGATCTTCAAGTGTAGTGTTACATAGTGTTACCGTGATTTTTTAGAGTTGTATTAGTATTTGAATTTAAATTTTCAACTACAAATTTTGAGCTTTGGTAATTACAAACATTATAACAGTAAGAGCAATTGCTTTTAAGAAGAGTATATTTCTTTCTTCATGTATCGCAATAGCACAATCTTATCTTGACTTTAAGTACACAGACAGATGTATCTGTGTATACATGTGTATACACAGTCAATGAATATATACACTTGACTTTTTTTAGCTTAGTGACTCCAGAAACTTTAGCATTTGTTTTGTTTGTACTAGTAAGATAAAAGGATAATATTAGTGTTGTTTGCTTATGCTAGGCAATAAAATGTTTTGGCAGTTGATTAAATAATAGACCAAAGCCAAGGCATTTAATCAATACATAAAGTCCTTTGTTGCCTGCACATTGCATCATCATGAATTTTACTGCTAATCTGACAAAAATAAAATACTGACAACACGATCTTATAATCTCCCTCTCTTATTTTCAAAGACTTAAATGTGATATAATGGTGACATGATTATAACCTGCAATGTTCTCCACAAATCAATTTCAAAAGATGAATCTATCTGCATATGTAATATTTATCCATTTATTTCATATTATTTTTGACCCTTGCACATACTCTTCTTACATGTGGGAGAAAAAAAAAAGTATATTTTCAGATAAACCCTCAGTGAATCTTCATCATTCTTTCTATCCACATTGTTTCATTTCAAAAATGATACATGGTACCTTGCCTTCCTGTCTATTAATTTCAGTGAAACATCTGTTAAAATCACCTATGCAGTTTTCTACTTTCATGCATAACATGAATTAAGTACAGAACACAACTAACACACAACATGAGACAAAAGTATGTAAGTTCAGGATCTGGTAAATATTTGCAAAGATCTGCCTTAGAACTCACTAAGTTATCCAAATGTTGTATGGAAATATATTCTATGTCCTGGAATTCTTTGGAACCATTTCTTTTTGCAGTTCATAATTTCCTTCTTTTTTCATCTAACATGACTGGACATTTATACATACACCATGTCCTCCCTCACTACACTATTAAAAAAAAAAAAAAAAGGATTGAATGAGAAAGAATTAATAATAAGGCTACTGGTCAGACATGAATACTCATTTAGCACAAGAATAGAAACGAACAACTATTTCATGGCATTATGCTTGTCACTTTCTTCAGGCCTATCAAAGCTACTCGTTAAGTTTTCTGGATATAACTATTCTAGGCTCATTCTCAAGGAAGGATCTATTTCCTAACAAGATGCATTTTGAGGAATAAAAGCTGTCATTCCACTGTCAAAGATTTTTTTTTTTTAACATCAGAAAGGATCATACTATAACCCTGCCTGCAGTCTAACCACCTGCATGTTAACTGTGAAAAATCTGATTTCAGTACTGGCATGTAACTTCTGCTTGAGGTGTAGTATGTACAAAGGTGCTTGAGGTGTATGTATTGAGGTGTAGTACGTACAAAGCCAATTTTACTCAATTTAAATATTCTAGCAAACACACAGTTCACCAAAACACCAAATAAACAACTCCAAATATAATAGTCATTAAACAAGTCATTGTTCCTAGCATGAGCACAGGTTGCTCAAGCTCCATATCACAGAACCTTGTCCTGCCTTTTGCTAAGCCATCCTACTTGATGCTTGACATTCTCATCCTCTGAAACATACATAGGGTAATAGATTCAGAAACAGATCAGCAGCTCATGTCTGAGTATGCTTTACAATGACTTCCTAGACCCTTTCAGTCACAGCACTCCCAGGCAGAGTTCCTTACCCTATTCATGTGATGCATGCTCTGTTCTAGCATGGATTAACTATTCACATTTTGGAAGAGACAGCACGTGAGAAGAACTTAAATCAGTCTCTACAACCATCTAATTTAACATCCACCAAATGCCTCACTTTCCTAAATCTTTAATAAATACTTACTTTCTCTAGAAAATTTGACATTTTTAATGGCCAAAGAAGGTATTGAAATGTTGAAACAATCAGTTATAATTATACAGTGCTAACATAGTAGAGTTATCTGACTGCTGTCTGTCCACCAAGGTTCTCAACCTTATCCACATACTTTACTGGAGATAATTTAGCTTATTAATTACATTTGATGAATATTACTTAACTGGTGCACTTCAATACATATTTTATTTCAACTGAACTCCTACTGTTTCCTCATTAAAAAAATTACAATAATAATAAAGTAACTACATATTTATAAACTTGACACAAACTTTCTGAAAAATGAAATTTTCAATGTAATTACAAGTCTGCTAGTTTTTTGAGTTTGCAATAATGGTAGGTACAATAGTGCTTGCACGTTAAAGAAAAACAGAAAAACATGGATCACAATATGGATTTCTAAAATAACTGTTTTCACATTACACTACTTTGAACTTAATACATTTCATCCCTTATTTCATTTGAACTCAAAACAGAAGTGTAAAAATTATTAGATTTTGTTTTCCACACTATATTACTGGAAGTTTAGCCAGATATTTTTGTTTTGCTTTCTTTACTGAAATTGAAGTTATATAGAAGGCATGATTAAAAGACAGTTACAATATGTTTTTAAATTTCCTAAATTTCATTCAAAAATGTTAAAATTAAGATAATCTCTAAACTGTTTAAATCACTTTTAACAGTAAATTACTGTTTAAATGATCTTTCCTCTATGAGAGTACTACATACTAGAAGAACTAATGGACTATGAAGTAGAACAGAATACCTGCTACTGTCCCTATTTCAGTGTTTCTAAAGAACATATATATCCTAGAGACAATTATAAACATGTCTACCCTCCTATCCCTCCTTCCCTATACACAGCCCGGAGAACTGGAAACAATTTATGTTACTATTTGAAAAGGTCAGTCAGTTCTCCAGCTGAAGCTACTTATTGCTAGCAAGAAGCTTACCTGTCACATTTACAGAAGATAATCATACCTATGCATGCTGCCTGTTCTCGGAATCACAGAAGATTAAAAAGGGGAGCCATCATTTTTGTTTTCTCTGAGGAGAAAATATTTATCGTCAGGATTATAGGAGAAAAGTTCCACAGAGATTACAGAATTATAGAATATCTGAAGTTGAAAGGGACCCATAAAGACTGAGTCCAACACCCTGCTCCTCAAAGGACTACCTAAAACTGTATGATAAAGATTTGGTGGTAAACATAGAAATTCATTACAATATAAATAATGTGAATTATGATATCTTTTTGTTGTTGTTGTTGTTTGTTTGTTTGTTTTTTGTGATCTTTGGGCCTATTTTGAACAAAGATTATTTTTTGGTATCACTCATCTAAATGTATTAGTTCATACAACTACATGACCTTGTCAGGATCACAAATACTGTAAATATGGAAGGACCTTCTTGGAATACTCTGCATGTTAAATCCCTTAAATTTCTTTTAACTGAAGTGGCAATTTGCTAACTAATGAAACTAAAATGACTGAAAAGCCAGACCTTTTAAGCACTTGAAATGAGAACAGCACAATAAACTGCAACAGTTATGAGTGTAGCACAGGATGAGTAAATCATACAAATTTGATTGTTGCAACTATATTGCAAAATCAAAATCAGTCTAAACACATGAAAATTACTTCCTTAAATTCTATTAATTGCTACGTAATAGTTATTGCAGAAGCAGATGATGATCCCCTTACACTTAATATTCTCTCCATTTTTGGTGATGGAAAAATTTAAACCATTATCCTACTCATAGTGATTGCTTATACTCAAAAGAAATAGCATCCATTATTCAATTCAGAATTAATTGAATACAAAGAGATATAATTTCTGCATTGTAACTTGTAAAATGTGCAAATTTTATACACTACAACGAACAAATCTGGCTCTCACACCTCTTCCAGATAGAATGAGATAGATGTTAGTGCATATAAAATGCTCAAAGCTTTAATAATCATGTAGCTGTGCACTCAAAAATATCACTCCCCTTTTAGCAGTCTTCACACTCCTGAAACAAGAGAGTCTATAATATCCTGTCATTCAAATTAAATTTCTTTTATGTGTTTTCTAAACACCAAAACTTGGTGCTCAAAGAAACTACTGCATGTTGATGATCTTAGTGGCAGCAAGGGACTGAAACACAAGCAAACTGCTCATTTAGTCTCCATTTAAATGAGACTTTTAAAAGAGAAACTGACAGTAGGATTCACTCTAATTTCCCAAAGTTAAAATTTTCATAAAAAAACTGCTATTCTGTTTCATGCAAGATTATTATGCCTGCTATAGAGCCTCATCCACATTTTTACTCCCCCTCCAATCATTTTAGGGGGAAAACATACATGCTTGGACAGCCCCCATCATAAGACAACACCTGCTGCCCCATGTAAATCACTTTATGTTAAGTCTTATGTGTGAGACACACACTAGTTGTGTCCCTGTGAGAGATACAGCAGGGACCCACTGTCCAGAACAGCTTAACTCATCTAGGGACCAGCCCTGACTCCTCTGCCCTGGTGGGACTGGGGAACTCTGATTTTCAGTGTTTGAAGTATGCCTCAGAAAAATCTGGATCTTAATGTATTATTCTTACATTATGCTCACGGCATTATCTCTTACTTTTTTTCACTGACAAAATGTAACTATAATGAAAGGTGGTATAGGTCAATTTTTTCAGACTATATCAAGCCCACAGAAATGGTATTTACTGATTAATCTCATTGGTCTTATTATTTTGACTATAAGCACATGTTGCAAAAAGAGAGATGAAAATTCATCCAAACTGGCCTTTGCCACTTTTCCTCATGCACTGAACACTCATAAATTTGAAGATACGTGGGAGGAATTTTCTCATAAAGAATGAGCAAGTACAACTTAAAAGTACCACTTTAAAAAAACGGTATATTATCACATACACTGCTTGTTTATTACTCTCAAACAAGTAGGTATTTTCTCTCTGGTGAACAATATGAGAATCCCTGATTTCCTTCATTCCTTGCTGAAGACCCTCTGTGACCAAAAAGTCTAATGCTGGGACCTGTATGGTATCAGAATGATCCCCCAAATAAACAAACTCCCACTAAAAATAAATAAAAAACCCCAAACAAACCTGAAAAACTTCTCTAACGAGGGAAGCTATTCACAGTGGAAAAACTGAACACTTTTTCAAAAGCAAGGGCAATATTTCAGGCCAGACAATTGTCGTAATATAACACCCCTTGTATAATGAATAGCCACAAGCTTGAGAGGGTGTTACTTGGGCCCATAAAGGAGTCTGCATGCTTCAGCAGTTGAGAGGCAAATAGAAAAAATAACAATTTTAGTAAGCATGAATGGAGAATTTACTATCAGTGTATCACAAAAGTCCTGTAGATCTTGCATTTATCTGCGGTCATTTTTCACATTTCAAGTGATGTGTGAATTAATGCAACATTGCTGTCAGCAGTAAAAGGGACTGTAACTTTCCAAACCTGGAAGCAATGCTAATATGAAGGGAATCTTTTGGGGAGAGGGTATTTCAGCAAGTAGCAGCCAGGGAGATCAGACACACTGTCAGCATCACCACTGGTATTGACTTTTGCCTGTACAGGGACACTTGCCCTGGTCATTCTTACATGGGGGGCCAAGAGAAAAATATAACCTAGAAATTGGAAAGCTGGATGCGTTTCTATTAAATCTCGTCACCATTTTAGAGGAGTTTTCAAGGACAAGGACTAAGTTTTATATACCATTAAATCTGTATAATTTTTTAATAGATTTTCTACCTGCAGTGCCATAGAAATTGGGGGAAAATTCACAGAAGAATCAGAGATGACATATTAATTTTAACAAGATATACACACCCCATTAAAATTAACCCCCTACAATTCTACTGCCATGCAATCTGTAGATCTAAAATGCATGGACCAAAAAAATGTGAAGTAAAAAAAAAACCAAACATGTAAAGGAATGCAGTAATTAAAGTTTCCTTAATCCTGACACTCTGCGTACCTATATTACAATGTTATCTTTAGGTAGCATAAGCAAAATTCTTTTTCCACAGTCTTCCATCCAGTCAGCCACTTCCTCTTTTTATTTGGTACTCTGGATGTACAATGGATGTAGAATCCCCAGCAAATGTGCTCTGATTTCATCTTTCTATCTTACCATTTAGTATGCAGGTTCCAATTTTACTTACTGAATATCCTGGACTGAATACAAAGGATTTAATTTCCTTATAAGCTCATACATAGTTTTATCACTGCACTACCCAAGTTTTTCATTAACCTCTCACCTTTCAAACTAGAATATTTGACTGCAATCTCTCAGTGAAATTATTTTTCCCTTTTTGTCTGGGTCTGGGGGTATTAGTCTAATTGTTTTGGAAAGCAAGAATTAATTGAATTGTCCCAGAGACATCCTGAGAACATAGCTCCTTTTCCCCATCTTTTCTTGTTCCTACCATAATGGCACCGGAAAGTCATCAGAAAGCAGGTTCTCTTCAGTCTGTCCACTCTATTTGTAACCTTCCTGGGTTACAGCACACATGCCCTTTTCAGATTCAACCCTTCTGAAAAAGTCATGGAAGACTTCCCCACAGATCATCTAATATTTGATGCCTCTTAGAGTGTGACAGAAGAATCTCAGCTCCAGCTTTTCTTTCCCTTTTCTAAAGAAACATCTGTAACACTCACTTGTGCAGAATCTTGGAAATGTTAATCTAATTACCAAAAAAAGTGTCTTGTTTATTAAACTGATGGCTTTTATGTCAGTTTGTTGAATTTTGGGACCCACAACCACTATTTAAGATTTGCATTTCAGAAGAATTTATATTATAAATTAATTCAATCACATTACATTCTTACCTTATAGAATCTTCAAATAAGTTTAACATTTTAAAACGTCAGTACAGAGATAGGTTCCTTAGCTTTCACATCAACCAGTGCATTTCAATGTATGTGCTATGAATACACAAGTTAGTTTGGGATTCAGCTTAAGGCATTTTAGTTCTGTGACCCACTTACATTCATATACCTGTGTGTTATGTCTAAACTCCTACTGTAGCTGTTAGTTTGCCTGATGGAGCCTAGCAAATGGTTTAGCTGAAAAGCCACAAAAAGTTAGTTTTATTTACCTAAGAGTGGGTGTGCAGTGGCATGTGGCTTGCCCAAATGTATCCCACATTCAGCCTCCTTCAGATCTAATGCCATATATGTCATTCTTTGCAAATGTCTTGGAAATGTGCCTATGTCTCTAAAATAGCAATAGACACCTATCCCTGTGTAACTAAAGTTTTAGCTATATTTTAATGGTGGCTTAACTCCTCTCTGGCCTGAAAACAATGGATATTAAAGAGGTAAACAATTCACATACATCTCTTTAGTATCTAGATGCTTAAATTTTTTAATGCCCATGTGTTGTTTATATGCGCAGAGGTAAGCATTTGCAGGACAGAGACTCAAAGTACAATTTGAAATAAGATGTTACAATCAAAATTAAATGATGATATGAAAGGTAGGAGACCCATATTACAACTAGGTGTACAACTTCGTTGTTTTGAATTCTGTTAGATGGAACAATAAAAGCTAACCTGTGAACATCTGAGAGACAAAGAAAAAAAATAAGCTATTGTTTTGAAATTATATGCAAGTCATTTTAGTTCTTTGCCTTGTCTTCATTTTTCTCTAGTGCATGGAAGAAAATGATATACTCTTGATTAAATTATGCATTATATGAAATTAACTTTATCTGTATTTTCTCCTTCTTCCACTTTTGCTAAAATGAGAGCTGATAGACAACTTCTTCCATACTATTACATGGCTTTTGTTCCTTTTCTAAGATGGATGAATTCAGCAGGAGAGTAAAATAGATAAAATACTGCCTACTCTTTAACAAATGAGAAATCACGTATCTTATTACAAACAAAATATATTCACAGAACCTGACTACATTTTAGGACTTCTCCTCCTGAAAATACAGCTGCAAAACCAAAGACTACAGTTATATTTTATTATTACACTGAAATGAGATCTGAAGTGGTACTTTTTTGGGCAGAACTATTACTTTAGTTGTGAAAAGAAGAACTGTGACAACCAAATAGAATTTTAAACTGGTTTGAGAAAAGTACTTTTATGGGGAAAATAAACAAATAAACCTCTAATAAGATAGTGGAAGCAATAGCCAGACTAAGTTATTTGTTACACTGCTGTATTTCAGCAGATATCTCAACAGAAGAATTATTAGCAAAAGCTACTTGGTATCTTTTCTTGGTACTTGTCTTCAAAAATGTCTGAAGTGCTGCATACACTATGTGGTGATAAAGATGACTACCTAACTGACATCCCAATGCCAAAATCTAGCTAAATGTATCATAAAACCCTATTTCATCATTTGCAATACAACCCATTGTAGTAATTGCAGTCCAGCTCTCCCCTCATGCCTCATTGACA
>JBCJKH010044365.1:7382-23454 GCA_039877255.1 Loriculus beryllinus
ACAACAACTACTCACATGTGACTACTGGATCAATGTTAACTGTGAAGACAGTGACAAAATTAGTTCTGCAAGACTGCATCCAGTGTTCAACACTCTACAGTAATGAAAAGTCCAAGCTGTTGAATTACATTTCTTCAGATTAAACAGATTAAACCAGGTTGTCTGAAATTCTGTGAAAAGTATTCTAACACATGCCAGGTTTCAAGCTGGAGCAGATTTACAGCTTGGTTATGAACCTGTATAAAACAGGCATTTAACATGGAAGTCCTGGCAGATGTGAGGCTAGCAGAGCTACTTGGACCTGCACTAATATGGTTTTAAATTAAAATTATGTTATTAGAGATGCATCAGTTGGACACACAAACACACAGCACATTCGGGGTATTAGTCAGAAACACAGAGGCTGTAAATTGATCTTGTTTATTGAGCTCTGAATTATGAGAAATAGGAATACTGCTGTTTCCTTGAAACTCCAACTGCAATTTATACAGTCATTATTAAGCAATTAATGTCACCTTATATTAACTGCTACTGCAGGGATAAGGCACAATAACACTTTTTTTGTTAATATTTCTCATTGTGTGTTTTAAAAGTAACTCCTGTGAGAAATTCCAGCTGCTGAATTAAGAAATTATAAAATATTACCTCCTAAACCTTTCGAAAAGGAATTATTCAATTAGAACCATTGGACACAGAAAAAAATTCTGAATTATTGTTCCATTTTGATTTTTTTTTTTTTTATTTCCTAGGCTATTAATCTATTGTTAAGTCAAAATATTAATTGGAATGGTATATTTTGTTTGTTGAAATAGATACAGTGAGGTGGATTTTAAAGGATTCACAGATCCAATGTATAAATCTCTGAAAATATGCTTCAGCTTTGCCACAGTCACACAAATTTCTCCTCATTCACAGATTTTAGGTATTGTTCCTATTTAAGTACCGACACAAACTGCACAACTTTGAAATCCTAGGCCAAGCCTGAGGGTGCAGGTCTCCATGCACTCATTATGCTGATACAGTAAAAATGACTGGCTATGGAGGTTTTGTTATTCTGTGAGTCTGTGACCAGATGAAACAATCTTTTCAAAGAGATTGCAACAGTAAGAACAGCATACTCACAGCTATGGATTTTAAAACTATGAACTGCCCATATATCTCTATCTTACCTCAAGGTTTATTATCTGCTGTTACTGTGGTAGAAACAGCAGGTGTCTCAGTCTGTTTCTCTTCAACAATTGCCTTCTTTTCACTTTTGATACTGTTCTTTTGAAAAGTTCTTTTGCCTCCTATGTCCAAGGACCTTTTCCTATTCCTGCTTACTTTCAATACATCTCAAATACTTTCTGAAGGATGATTTATCCTAAACCATTTTTTGTCAGCTTCTTATTAAACAATTTATTCACACAGTACAATATCCCAGTCACCAGACTAACACTGTTCATAAACTACAAACCAGTTGCAAATCTATTACAGACTACTCCATATGCCTGGCTTTTAAATATTTCAATTAAAATAAACAAAAAGTGTAACATGTCAATGTGCAATAATACCAAGACTTTTGTATAGACAATTTTACCATTTAAACAATAAATGCTTAATTTTGAAATAAGAAAAGAGAAGGACACAAAACATCAGTAAAAGAGAGAAGCCTTGGGTTTCTGAATGTTTAGTCCTCTTCATCTGCTTTGCCTTCTTATTTGGATACAATCTTACCTAAACCACTACCTTTGTGGCTACAATAGGCTTTTCTCTTGAAAATCTCTTGAATGAATCATATTAGCTCTTTTTCTTTACTGCTGTTTCTGGAATTATATTCCATAAGGGAAAAAGCTTCAACAGAAGACATTGACTGTAACCTCACCAAACCAGTCCTTACTAAATCATACTTCAATGCTGAGAACATTTGACTATCATCTTCCCTACTCAGGTAGCTTGGAAATATAAAAATTATGATACAACTCAGTTTAGTTACTTAGTCTAGCAAAATGAATACTGGTGGCACTGGTACATAATCAGTACCAAAACCAACTATAGAAGTTTCACATTTATGCCAAAGTTCACTATTCCTTAGCTACAAGCACAACAAATGTTACTTTGTGAAAATGATTTTTAGTCTTTTAACGGGCTATGCTTTCCATGTCTGAAAACCAGCCAATCAACATCTTTCCTGTACTGAGCAACAAACACAGATTACAGGACTCCAGATGCGGTCTGACAAGTACAGTGGAGAGGAGGATAATCAATCCCTTGGACGTCCTAGATGTGCTCCTGTTAGTTAGCACAGCCCCGGTTGCTCTTTCTTGGTCTTTACTACCAGGGCACACTGCTAGTTCGTGTCCAGCTTTCCATCTACCAGCAGCTCCCTGGGTCCTCCCAGCAGAGCTGGTCTCCAGACAGTCAGGCTCCAGCCTGTATTATTCCTTCTCAGGTACAAGATTTGGTATTTAGCCTTGATGAATTTTGGGAAGTTCCTGTTGGCCCATTCACCCAGCCTCCTACACCTTTATGAATGGCAGTGGTTCTCCACTTTGATGTCACCTGCAAACTTGGTAAGGGTGCACTCCATAGCCTGCTCCAGCTCAACTTCCTGCAGTCTGAATTGAGGTGCCTTATTCCTTTTCTTGACCAAGTCATAGAGATTTAAGAAAATGATGATTTAAGAAAAACAGGTATTTACAATGAGTAAACATTTGTTTATCTGTTGCTTACAGCACCTTTTTGGAATATGCTGCCTTTTTTCTCTTTCTTAAAAGCAATAAAAAACCACAAACAAAAAAATAAAACCTGAGAGTGACATTTCAGTCAAGTACAAAAGCTCAGATTCTTGTTTTTCTTTTCCTAGTTTCTACTGGCAGCATCAATGCTCCTACTGTCATTTTAAATACCAAAGAAGCCATCTGTTCTCCAAATACACACAAAGTATCTGCTTTTAAAAAATATAAATGAAACAACAGAGATAATAATTGCTCTACACATTTATAATAGTAATGAACATAATCCGTGAGATTTTAGGACACCTCTCTTACACAAGTATCTCTGTTGTTTCACATGGACTGTCCTTGTGTTACATTCCTATTAATGTAAAATGACATCTGAGGAGATTTTATTTATTCATTCAATTCAAATTTTCCAAAATTTAAAATTATCTTGAAAACTCATGGCACCCTGTTCCTATTTAACAAAACAGATACTTTTAAAATTATACTAATCTGCTGATATTTTAAAAAATACACTAAAGGGGGAATAAATTGAGGTTTTTCTTAATAAACACATGGTGTTTTGACAGTTTTTACTCATGGTTCTGAATACGTCTCTGATCTATTGAGGGCATGATGAACTTACACTTTTCCATCCACAATGTAACATTATTCAACCTGTAATGATTCTTACTCAGTTCCAATGGCAACAGCTCCCGATTGCATGACATGCAAGAAACCACATGAACTTGAAGCTTTAATTCAACTTTAACCAGCCATCTTATTGTTCCTCAATTGTAATGACACTCTCTTTGCCAACTATGCACCATAATTTACTTAAAACCAATGTCATCGTATGAAGCATGAGCAGTACCTTTCATTGACCTGATTTTCCTATCCTTAAAAGCTGTGGCAAAATTATAATTCAATTAAATGACTGTAAGAGGTCTCGGTCCTTGGCTGTGTGAGTCTGAACGTGGTTTCAGCTTAACACTTTCTTTGAGGCATAGATGTACCATATCTAGCCCAGTTACTTCAGTTTCAGACTTGTTATGTAAGTAACTAAACAAGACAGAGTATCTACAGGAAAACAAGTAAACAGAGTGCATGTCTGTCAGTGTTACAAACCAGTGCTAAGATCAGATAGTTTTGAACTGTCAATCACGTAAGATCAAGTGTTATAAGTTGCAGTTTGTCTAATAAACTATGTCTCGGCAGTCTTGGCTAGTGATTCTTACAGCTAGTATTCCTGAACTAGACCTATCGGACTTTTAAAACCTCCAAAACCCACCAAAGATCTCAAAACAAATAAACAAAACTTCTTGGAAAATAAGCAGAACTTCACAAGATGTCAATTTCCACAGATAGAGCAATAGCCATTTCACGAGATGGATTCAGTGGAATTTATTTCATTTTCCAAAAAGGTTTTGGAGTACTTAGTCTATAGTTTTTCTTGAACTCAGCTGTGTCCTTGATCTATTTTTAACTGGTTGTGATTTTCTGAAGAAGAGCTTGCTAGGTCAATTTACAGGAACAAAAGGTCCTTCTGTTTCCCTGTGAGATTTCTACACCTCAAAGCAATTTGCAGCCCAACTTATTTTGAACTCTTTCATATTTTTCTACTATGTTGTCACTGATTTGTGTTTCAAGTTTCATAAAAAACTATTTGATTTTTTTTTTTTTTTTACAGAAACTTAGTTCTTTAGTCCTTTTGTAGCTTTGCTCTCCTGCTGGGTAGTTTTAAGTTTTTTCTTCTTGTCAAGAAGAAGAGTAGAAAAAGTTTTGTTTTCCAGTTGATAAGCTTTGGTCTATTGGCACACAAGTTTTATATTCCTTTTATCTTCTAGTTGTGTACTAGTGGCATTCTGCTAAGTTGGTATTTTACCTTATCGCAACTTCCTGAAATACATTTATTTTGAAATTTGGAACTTTGCTGTCTCTTTTGCTTTAATCAAAGTGCTCATTAGATTCTTATTAGAAGATGTTTTCAAAATTATTTTGATTTACTGTACATCAAAACTTGTGATGATAATTACATTACTTGATGGTGCACAAAGACAAATGGCCATGTCCCTAGTAAACTCAAATACATCCCAGTTTTAGTCTGAATTTTGCAAAAGCAGGTATTGTGATTTTTAGTAATGGGTAACAATAAAAACAAAATATTATTTGCTTATCTGAGTATCTCAAAAAGATATTTTAAATCAATTGAGGAGTGGGAAAAGTTTTCAGTTGTTCCCAATGGATCAACTGTACTTTCCTCCTGACCTTTTCCTTCCCTAAGTAAAAAGTTTCATGTAACTTGTGAGCCACTCATGAGTATACCTTTTTTTTCACAACCAACATACCTGTTTTCTTTAGCTAGAATCAGGAAGAAGACATAATTCTGACTTATAACAGTGAAAGGCCAATTTTGTAAAAAGAACAGGCAACCAATCAACCTTCATATCCCATCCGGAAGGCAAGAAACTGGGGGAAGCAGACAAGCAGCTGTGAGAACGCAAACAGAAAAGGAGGAGATCATGTGCTTCCTCCCTCAACAAACAACAGAAAACTGAGGTTAGATCCTCATCTCAGGTGCACATTTCGCATTGTGAAAACAGCATTCACCACACCACCCATTTCCAGCCACTTTTAGGTACTGCTATCTTAGTTTAGGCAGACAGAGATTGAAAATGAACACTGCTCTGATCCCATCATCAAGGTAGTTTAAAATTTTTAGAAAGGAGTCCTGAAAACCAAAGTCCAGAGTCACAAAGACAATAGTATTTCAAGCAATGAATGACTTTGTAAAAATAACACCTTGCAAGTGTAATATACCACAAAGGCAAATTCAGTGGCAACACCATCACAAAATAGGAACTCCACTGACAGATTTAGGTATTATTTGTTTCTTTGTAGTTGTCTTTTTACCTGGGTGCTATGTTTTGTGACAGCACAGTCATTTTCTGCTCCTAGAAGACTAAAAATCTTGTACAATCTAGATGCAGAAGAAATAAAATAAAAATTTGCTATAATGAAATATAATCATGGAATGGAAGAGCTCTTTTGGTAGCTTCAGAAATGCTCTGGAAGTTTATTTACTCCATATAACTGGGAGTCTTGAATAACAAGGCTGCTGATTTTGTGCCCCCTCAATGTTTGACTTTCCTTTCTTTCCCACCTCCCAAAAACATGAGGAGAACAGCTGTGGTGGCAGTATACTTGTTGATAATGTTGATAAGACACCAATATTTCAGCTGTTGCTAACTTGTCATGAACAAAGACTTTTCAGACTCTCATGATTTGCTAATTAGGAAGGGCACAAGAAGCCGTAAGAGAGCAAAGCCAGGACAGCTGACCCAAACTAGCCAAAGGGGTATTCTATACTATAGAGCATCATTCTTGTTAAGTTGCAGTAACTGGGGAGGAGTTGGCTGGGAGGGGCTGATTGCTGCTTGGGGATGGGCTGGTTATTGGCCAGCAGGTGGTGAGCAATCGCATTGTGCATCACTTGAGTTTCTTGGGTTTTATTCCTCTCTCTCTTTTCCTATTATTAATCATTATTACTATTTTATTTTATTTCAGTTATTCAACTGTTCTTAACTTAATCTGCAGGTTTTACCCTCTGTCATGGTTTAAGCCCAGCCAGCAAACCAGAACCAAGCAGCCGCTAGCTTATTCTTCCCCCACTTCCTCTCCCAGCTCCCAGAGGGATGGGGAGGAGAATCAGATGCATGTAACTCCCATGGGCTGAGATAAGAGCAGTCCAGTAACTAAGGTATGACACAAACCACTACTGCTACTACCAATAGGGAGAATTGTTGAAATGTTCTTTAAGGTCAGCTAAATTTTTCCCATGGCTTTGTCATTTAGCTAACCCTTCATTCACAAATTGGTTTGTTTGTTTTTACTTTACCACCTGCAAGGTGAATTTTCATTACCACTCCATTCAGATCTCTTGGGATCATCTTAGGGTAAACCTGTTCTTGATAATGACCTTGAAGAGTCCTTCCTTTTTTACTGTTCTTCGCAACTATTTCTTTTTTGCTGTCCAGCAGAGGACTGTGTGCACCCACATCTTCCATCACACTTACCAGAAAATATTGAAAAAGCTTACTGCTGATGTTTTCCTGAAAGGATGATTATGTCTCTCTTCTCATTTACAAAACCAGCCTCCGTAATACTTGTGTCTTCTCTGTGATTCGTCCTGGATATTGCTCATTCCAGCTAATGACAAATCTTTGTCTGGTCACGTGTAATACTTCACACACATAATGTTTACCAAAGCTTAATTAAATTTTAAAACTTATAAGTTACTTTATAATTTTAATAATTTTTTCTCATCAAAAGTTTTAAAAGCAGTTTTAAAACATGAATAGCTACTGTAATGCATTGTATTTGTGATTGTGTCCCATTAATAAGACCAAATACTTGCACAAAAACCTGAGTTTTCAAAGCATTTCTAAATTAAATACTTCCTCTGCTAGTTGCTGGTTATATTTGTTTGCTCTAAGACCGAATAATTTCTAATCCAGCAAACTAAGTTTAAATTCTGTGTCCATAATTCACCTCTTCCTGTTGCTGAAACATTCATTGGTTTTATGCCAGAATGGCAGTGGGAATTGTTTTTCTGATGTTTTCTAAGGAAAACCTGGCAAATGATATGTCACTTGAAGAAGAAAAACAAATCCACATTGAAATTCTTCAGATATGTCTATTTTAGGTAATTATATAGCTGGATCTGCTTTTTAACTTTCAGTTAATATCTTAGCAGAAAACCAAATTATACTTGGGTTTGAAGAAAAATATCATTGTGTAGCACACTGCCACAATCCATCTTTGAGGGATACTAACTCATATCTCCAGTCACTTCCAATATTTTTGCATATGTGAGTTTTATATGCAATTTCAGATACTGATTCTGTGGCATTATCAGACCTAGCAGATGACAAGAAACAGATCATATGTATTCTGGGTTAAAGACTAGAGTTTATGAGGGACCAAGCTTTTTATGTTGGTCTAGGACACACATAATAAGCCTGTTTCAAGAAGTTTTTAGATACTAGAATTTCTACATTATTTACATAGTTTTTAACACAAGCCTTATATAATTTTGTCTTTATATAATTTATTTATTGATATTTTCAGGAGATTATTTTCAGACAATATTAACATTTTTATAAAATTCTCAAGGACAACTAAAATAATTTTATTATGGATGTTATTCAAGTGTTAATTTTAAAAGCATTCTTGGAAAATTGGTATGCCCTTTTTGACTGAAAATTGTCTCTCTTTTAAGAAAACAAGTGGTAAATAGAAATTGAGTCAGAGAACAAATAACATTAATCAGATTTACTGCAGATTATAATTTATACTGAAACCAAATAGAATATTGAAAAATAAAGAAGTTGCCTTCTGCAGACACACTGACCTAAAAGATTCACAGAATCCTCCATTCCCTGAAAAAATTGTTAGTCTTTTTTGTTTCAATATTGTTGTCCCTGAATGGTTTCAGGTGGTTGGCAGCTCTGAAATAACAAACAAAAGAAGTTATAATATTAAAATGGATCTGGGAACATATAATGCGACAGAAATAAATTGCCTTGAATGCACTGAACCAAAATGAAAAGAACTTGTCAAGACTGAATTCCATGTCTATACTAGAAACATTAAACTACATCCTTAACATGAATTACATATCTAAATCCCAGTGCATATAACTGGAATTCTTTTGAAGTCAATGATATGCTCAAGTGTTTGCTGAATTGAGGCCTAAAGAAAAAAACAACAGCTTTATTTTCTGGGTAACTGTATATAACTAAAGTGAGATGACACCTGCTGGGTGGAATTAATAGCAGTAAATCCAACCCCATTTTTCCTTCAATGGCCTTCAATGTTCTTGTGTCCAGTTTATTGTTCTGGGTACAGATGTCCTCTTAGGAAGACTATTATAACAAATTCATACGGTATTACAATCCTGTTCCACAAGTCTGTTCCACTTCCTGTTCCTGATCACTGCTTCCAGTCATTCTTTCATGCTTTCAACAGTTCTGATCTGCTCAAGTCTACTACTGTCCCGGTAAATCAATATCTCTGCCAACTTCTCAAGACTGTGTGGCAATGAGAACTAGCTTTTTGTTCTCATTCAATAACTGTCCTTCCTTCAGTCATCCTTCCTACCTACCCCTGAATGGAGAGATTCTGGAGCCAGTATGTGTCAAAAGTTAGCAGGACTATGCTAAAAAAAAACATTATGCAGAAAACACAGATTAGTTCTTCAAGAACCATATCAGAAAGAGTATAATGAAATCAACATCCCAGAATCAGTAACAAAAAAGTGAAGTGACAGGTATGTATAACGGCAATTGCTTCTAGACAAGACAAGAAGGAGCCTGGGATTAATAGGAAAAAGAAACTGTCATAGATAGCATTAAAAGGACTTTTCCAGCCACCTGAGGTTGAAGAACACATCAAACAGAGAAAGCAGTCATGATTAAAAGATAAGGAGCTTGAGAGTTAAAAACAAATAAAGATGGGAATCCAGGAAGGAAACATTTTCAAAAGGTGCACTTTGTAGGGTATTTGTTTTCTTTTGAAGGATCACTAAAATATGTATGTAGGTGAATTTTAAATTGTTTTTCTATAACCTTTACTTATATTCTGCTCAGAAATCATTAAAACAAACAAACGAAACCCTTGAAAACCATAGGGCTGTGAGGCTCTGTATGTGAACCCTTTGTAGCAAGAACTGAAAGAAAAGGTAACTTTGAATAGGCATTAGCATACAAGCCTCATTAAAGTGTTCAAGCTCTTACCTCAACCAGAACCACAGGAAACTTTTTCTCACTGATAAGATTCATTTCAGGAAATTTTTCTGCCCTCTCAGCAGAGTTTAGTATTTCCTGGGTCTAGTCAATTGCTACTGTGTGGAATATTTTACCCAAGGAAGTTGTGAGTGTTCCGTCCCTGGCAGTGTTCAAGGCCAGATTGGACGAAGCCTTGTGTGGCATGGTCTAGTGTGTGATGTCCCTACTTATGGCAGGGGGGTTGCAACTAGGTCATCTTAAGGTCCTTTCCAACCCTAACTATTCTATGATTCTATGATTCTAATATTTTGCCTTCTGAATATGTGCAGCTGTTGGTCTGAAGTATCTTTTCAAAGAAAGAAAAGCAATATATTGGGATCAAGGAGATGACTTTCTTTTAGAAGACAGATAGAGATAGTCAAATGTTCTTAATCTAAACCCATAAAGTTAAATTCCAATTCCTTCCTTTTGACACTTTGGCACGTAACAAATTTGGAAATAATTTTTTATATAAATTCAGGGTAATTGCAAGAACATGTTGTCAACATTCATCATTTCTATTTGCTGTTCATAATGCAACTAAATGCCAGCAGACTACATATTTCTGCGCTGCAAAGCCTAATCATGTATTGGGCTTTAAAAAAACCTAAACATATAGTTTGAATGGTTCCAAAACATAGTTCAACCATGAAAGTTACATTCTTCAATTTGAACTATTTTAGGACTTGATATTT
Source organism: Loriculus beryllinus (assembly GCA_039877255.1). NCBI lineage: Eukaryota > Metazoa > Chordata > Aves > Psittaciformes > Psittacidae > Loriculus > Loriculus beryllinus. The sequence goes on from JBCJKH010044365.1 coordinate 17,604, forward strand.
TAAACTTTTAAGAAAACAAGTGTTAAGTAGGACTTGAGTCAGAGAACAAATAGCATTAGTCAGATTTACTGTGGATGGTAATTAATAGTGGCAATGCTGCATAATACCCAGTAAATAAATTATATGCCCTATATACCACTTAGGGATTTAATTTATCATGAAAAAAAAAAAAAAAGAAAAGAAAGAAAATACAGAGAGAAACATACAAATCTAGAATAACTTACACAGCACTTATCTGAAGGCATTTCATTTAAACATATTAGTTGCAGGTAATTTGCATTTTTAACTCTTGTGTATGAATGTTGTAGAACAAGTGTAAATATTCAACAAAATACCTGTATTTTAATTTGGCACTGTTGAAAAACCTTAGCAATGAACAATATCAATGCTTACAAGGAATTCAGTGTGTTACCTGCTGGATCCTACCAGTGCTTTTGATGACAGTTGTTGCAATAAATGACCATGGAAAGGCCCAGCTACTTAAACAGTTAGCTGCTTCTTAGCTTCAGACAGAGTATATTGATATAGTTACATGAGCAGCAGAAAGGAGAAAAAATTTACCAAGGAAGTGTAAATTCTTGTTTTTGTCTACCACACAACTACTAACTGTGCTGAACCTTCTCCAACGCATATTAAAGACCTATAGTTACTAATAATAGCATCGTCCTTTCCATGATAAGTTCATTCAAAATTCTGAAGTTTTCATGGTGCAATTGTTACATATTGAAGATAGAATAATATGGGGTTTTAATCACTGCATTTCTTTTGGGAAGCCCCAAATAATGGGATTCAAAATAATTGAAAAATTTAAGTATGTTCTCAAAATTTGATAAATTGTTATGGGTTTTTTTAGATTATGAAGTATCTCTTTCCTTTTTTTTTTTTTTCCTGCTACAGTCTAATAAGAACTAATAAACAGCACCAATGCTCGACTTGCTAGATCAGTGTAATCCACCTGAAGGTACACAATTGCACTGAATTAAAACTCACATTCTTTTTAGAATTCAGAATATATTAACATGGATTAAGGCATTTGCAGATATTAAATGACAAATTTGAACAATCTTGATGGCAGATTACTCTTAGCACCTTCCTGTTTGGAATATGATCTATTGCTTTTTAATTCATAGATTTCTGAGAAGCCAGCATATTTACACAGTAAACCCATTCCAGTTTTGAACCTACCAATATTGTAAGTATTCAAAGATCGATTAAAGTATGATAGTGATTAGAAGCCTGCATTGGAGATAAACAAGCTTTGCTAGAGATACTATTTAAAAGAAAAAGTTCCCACTCCCCTACAGATTTCTAATCTTGTATTACAAGAGACCACAAATCAACATTTAGAAAAATAAAATTACTTTATATGGGGAAAATGCAGCAGTATTTTTGAAGCTATGTGGCACATTCCTTTGATTGTTTCTATTAGAGAAAGACAGATAAGTGAAATTTTAGAAGTAGAATAACAAACAACTGTTAAAATTCAAGTTAATGAGGAAACTTCAAGACTCAAATCAGACATAGAAAAGGTAGATCTCTCAGCCTTTGAAAGTAATCCCACTTTTCTTAGCCATTATTGTTGTAGTTACCTTACCGATCACAGGATCAGACCCGGCTCCTGCTGATATCTGTCAATGAGGCATCCTCTGTCTTACCCAATCTTTTCACTGTCTGAGAAACAATGTTAAAAATACTGCCTTGTAACAAAAGGAATTTAATCTAATGTATAATTCTTGGAGTAAGAGCAAGAAACAGCTTGACTGTGGTAACACACTTCATCACTTTTTTCTTGTTATGGAGCGTGTGTGTGACATTTAGCTCCCCTCTATTTTGAGGACTGTTAATTAGTCACGCTAAATTAATTATCCAAATACATAATACTTGCTACAATCAGCAATTTCATACCTATCAGTCTTCCAAAACAAGCTAACAAAAGAATGAAAATACTTTCTTAATGTTGTACATTAAGGAGAGCCTACAGTCTTTAAGCACTAGATTCAGAAGACCAGCTCCAGTCATTGGGCAACATTTGCAACAGGCTCAGTAGTAACAAAGAAAACGTAACCATTTGTATTCAATACTATGAAAGCAAATATTTTTCTGGATTTGGCATCTCATTATTATTGGATAAACATTAAGGAATGATAACAAAACAATTTACTTTCATCTGTGTTTACCTTAAAAACCAGTAGGGTTGCCACAAGGCATAAATTCCCCAAAATGGAGATAGCCTGAAAAAAATAATAATGCAGAGGGCAAACTAGTGGATAATATTTTCAATGATAATCATAAAAATAACAGCAATTACGATGCTGACAAAAGATTTAGGATCAGAATCATGACAGATATCTAACTAAGGTGCAGCTTTACAGCATGTACTGCTTGAATTTCCTTGAAGATGTTCTGCTACTTCTGTGCATATAGATGTACAACCATTTCATTACTGATAGAACAAAGTACTGGCATTCTGAAACTAAATAATCCTCCATCTGAATGCTGAGGATAGTAACCTAGCAAAGGCTCTCAAAGCACACCTGCCAACACAGTATAACTTGAAAAGAAATTCCAAAAATGTGACAGAAAGGGTCATTTTCTCTGAAAGCAGCCTGAACCATGTCCCTTTTTCCACAGTCCTGTGCTTTGTAGAATAAGGTATGTTTTGGGAGACTCGGATCTAATTGCTTTCACAAGGAAGATCAAACTCTAAACTCCACTAACACGCCTTAGCAACCAAGTTGTAGGCTTTTTCTGGAATGAAAGAAAAAAAAATAAATTTCAATCCCTTCCATTACACATGAAAGTATTCAGAATTCATTGGGATGGAGACTGAGAAGAAGCATAACTGAATGTCTAAACAATTTCTTGGACAATAAAGTCAACCAAACTACAGAGAACATCTTTTGAAATGCACAAACACATTCTAGAAACCCAATTCTCTACCAGGTAAATTAACCAAACATTAGCAATAAGCTCAAAAGAATTATTTCCTGACTTGGTTTTGGAATTTTGTTTGCTTGTTTGGTCAGGAAAGGCCATGGAGTTAATCCTGACTCTACAAAATATCTGAACCTTGGAGAAGACAGATCCAGATGTATTTTGAGCATTTTTGATTGACCATTATTAGAAAACCTACTTAGCTTTCTTCTTCTACTTTATGAAGACTGGCTGGTTTGATGCAAATCTCAGGCAGTTACCTCTCTATTCACGCATTCTGCAGGATGTTCAAAGTGCTTAAGTTTTGAGATTTTATCTGAAATAGCATCACTGTAATTAGACCACTCTATGAATCCAGTCACAAATATTCCACCAAGTTTGCTTTTGTCTTCATTTCCTTATTCCTAAGCAAATTTAAATTAGTGAGATAAAGGCAACCCAGACGCACAGTGAGATATCACAGGCTACATAGTCAGTGTAAAGAGAGTTTACCACAAGTTCATTGCTTGTATTTAGGCCTTGAAGTCTAGAAGTCAAAAATACATAACCCATTTATTCTACCCTTCCCAATCAGATTTAGCAGTATTTTACTTTACTCAATAGCCCATGTAGCCCTGCAGCATTCAGACTGACCCAATTCAGACTATCAGTAGTTATAATGAGGAGCAATGCCTCTGCTGTACTCCAGCTGTAGACAGTAATCAACAACTCCACAAATACAACTGCAAAAATATCTGACAAAAACAGTTTCATGTTTGTATCAGTGCCTTCAAATGTCACAGCTGACAGAACAGGAACAAACGGTGGCCAAATTCTTAGTCTGCCTTAAAAGAAGAAAGTAATAATAAAAGTTCACTTAGTAATCACATAGTCAGCAGCTTTGCAATATGATCATGACAATAGCAGCATGAGAAAACTCATGACATCCCTTCTTCCCTTTCCTCAAATCTATTCTCCTTGTGCATCCTGTAGAGATAAAGGATACTTGTCAGAATTCTTCTTCAGTGTTGAAGAGATTGCTGATACTACAAGACAAGCCTCTGCACAGCAAGAGAAATAGTTCACTTTTATAAATCCAGTGTAACAGTAATTTTAGAACCAAATAATGCTTAACAAGCCTGAATGTTTTCTAAGTCAAGCTTATTCCTTGTGTTATATCATGACCTATTACCATCCTATATGTAATATACTGACCTTACTTCAGTGTATTGCACAAAGGAAACTGCCTGTCTCATAGCCACATTTTTCTCTACATTTCCCTAATATGTGTATCTCCTAAACTTCTCCTCCCTTCATTTTACTCCATTTCTGTAAGGCTTTTTGTCATTTCATAAGCCAGCTTCAATCTTACAGTGTTTTAAACAATTTCTAAGTCTAAAATACATGCAAGTATCCAAGAATTCTTGCCTTATATTTTGACACTGGGGACTTGGCCACTGTTGACTGTAAAGGGTTTAGTTTCTCTATGGATACTCTCCAGTTGTATTATCCAGCTATTGCAAATCATTGCAGGCATGAAATCTAAAAATGCCTGAAAGTATCTGTCAAGCTATTCTCCTACCCTTCATCCACTTGTTCTAATGCTCAATAAATGTCATCCCTTATCACAGAAAATAAATTCAACGCCATTGCATGACCTTGCCACAGGCAGAATATCCTTGACTACCTTCACATTAAAACCAGCCTTGTAAGACTAGTCCCCCACATATACATAGGAGCCTTCTTCCTATCTGGTTGTGCACCTGTTTATTGTTGCTACACAGTGTGAGCTGAATCACACTCAAAATCACTGCTAGCAAGAGTGCATTGTAAAGACATGATACAAAACAAGCATCTTGTTTTGGTCATGTCAAAAATTGGTTGGAAGGGGCAAGGAAATAATTTTAAGGGTATGTATTTCCCAGAAGCAAGCCAGCAAATTCTATAAAAAAATCAGCAAAAAGCAAAACAAGCAAATGACACACCTTCTTTTTCAAGCTACAAAAATAAATATAGCTTGTTGATTTACAATTACAATTCTTTCAATGGGGTGAGCCTATACATCATCTTGAACATTTGTATGGGACATAAACAGCCTAACCCTGCCCCTGCAGAACCGCATTTTTATCCTTAATTCTGTTTTTCCCAGGTAAACAGACTTATGTTGCGTTCACCAATAATGCCGACACTAGTTCATACTTAGTAGTTTCTAATGAAGTTCGAATAGCCAGAAGTCTTAACGAAAGATTCCTCAAGTCTCCAAAAAAATCTCTGTTAAATTACATAATTTCATGTGATTATGTAGTGAATCCCTCACTATGGAACTGCTTTCACCAGTGAGGTTGCACCACCAAACCCATGCAAGCACTATGTGACAGATACACACCTGCTCTAAACTGCTAAAATAAGTACAACCTGCCACCTAGCAGGCACCTCACCTGTAGCCCTCTTTTTCAGCAGATAGTGGAGATGTCTGCAACTGAAGAATGTGCTTAGCTGACAAATATTAAGTTTCCAGCACTGCATGTAGCTGAGCTTCTTGATCAGTTGCTGTCTTCCATTCTGTCAAGTTATTGCCTGAGACCAGTAAACTAAATGTAAACAAAGTTATTTGTGGTTCAAGTGGATCCTCACTTTGTTATAGCTGGAGAAAAACCAATTTGATTAATGCATTAGAACTGCTACATCCTTCTATAGTTGGAGTTTTAGTTTAATATTGTATTAAATAAACTATATAATTTTGTACCTTTGCTATTGCTGCCATGAAAAGTTTCATGATTGCTTCCAAATAAGTCAGACTCCCTCTAGCTTTTCTCCCATACAAATATCATTCACTTAAAATCACAGAATCATAGAATAGTTAGGGTTGGAAAGGACCTTAAGATCATCTAGTTCCAACACCCCTGCCATAAGCAGGGACAACCCACACTAAACCATG